>JNEY01000167.1:15314-42705 GCA_020875895.1 Aphelenchus avenae | reverse complement strand
TTTAGCCGTGTTTTGAGGCTGCCGTGATGCGGGAAAAAACAACTCGTTAGTCTCCGTCATGAGCCACGAACCCGCATTAAATTATCATTTCGCGGAATTTGTCCGGAAAAGAGGCTTCCATAACAAGTTTTGCAAATAATTAGCGTGCGAAAGTGACCGTGCCATAGCACATAGCACTCAGGCATCGAGTTTGAGGACATCGCATCACTTGGGTGTTGTTCTGCCCTTAGGAGCCTTCCGGAAGAGGCTGCTCTAAACAGTGGCTTGCATCGCTTTCTCTGCTCTAGGGGTATTCACTCGCCCGCAAAAGCATCTATGACCCCTTACTGCAACACACAAACTTTATCGTCCCACGTCGTTGAATGATGACCCGGCTAGATTTTTAACGCGTCCACGTCAGAATTTCCCCACGAAACGGGAGCTGTTCAGAGATCCGCTTACCTCCTGTTTTTCCCTTTATCTTTAGTTCGTTTCGCTTGTCCTCTCATAGAAAGGGCATTAGTTCCATTAATGCGGTTATGATGAATGACCACCGTCTCCCTGTTTTGCCCACCGACGCGCGTCGAAAACAGCGGTGCTCGCTTTGTTATCCGCCGACGGCGCCAGACGGTTAATACGCCCATAACTCATGAAGTGGTTTATCCCATTATGCCTCGCACACATACCGTTCGCGGCTTATCACGCGGGAAATGTGTTGGGTGTTACCCCGCTTTCCCACTGCAAAAGCGTGAACTTAATCCCTTTATTTGCTGTTTGTTTTGCTTCCCTTCGACCACGCGCTAAAAGGGCAACCGGAAGCGGTTAGCGGGCAGTAGTTTCCATTTTGTACCACTGTGGCTTCGTATCCTGCGAGTACATTTTTTGATTCTGTGGCAGATGGGCACAAGTTGTGTGCTTTCGCTAAAGGCGCGGCAGCATAATTGGTGTCTTGGGCATATTAAGTTCATCTAGCGGCACCTAGCTAAGTGCACGGCGGAAGCGCCGAGTGTTAGCGGCTATTTCAGTACCGGGAACCTCAATTGTAAAGGGCTAACAAAGGATTTCAAAGCCGTTCCATAGTGTAGAGCACGTCAACACTTAGCCGGTACCCTCCATGAACCTCCACAAATCTTGAATGGTACGTAACACCGTCTTCATAATGCCCTGAGGCGGTACCAAGACAAGCCGAAACAAACAAAATAGCCCTGACGGACCTGTGAACTCCACTCGCTCTATCTTGCCCTCTACTGCGCTGAATGCGACCCATGCTCAGCACGGTCGGTAACACTTTTTCTAGGCAAAATTTGATAAGGATTAAGTTATAACGATAAAGAACGGCGATACAAATGCAACCGAACAAGGCGCGTTCGACTCCATGCCAAAACGTTTATGCCGTTTATCAGAAGATCTCACTTCTCTTCGTAATTCTCCGCATGAGTCAATTTTGGCGTACTTCGAAACGAGGAGAATTCCCGCTTCCTGTTTGTCTCCTTCCGACTAATTTGGTTCTGCAGCACTCGATGATTCACTCGTCTCTTTTGCACGCGCGAGGGTCCGGACTGTCCTTATAAGCGCACTAGGCGCTGAATAACCGCCTCATTAGTCCCCATCCTTCCAAACATAGCACTGTGAGACACCTCCTCACCTAATAATGCATGCTGCTAGGAGCCATCCTAGGAGTCCATGAATGTAAATGATGAGCCAGCAAGCAGCTTGTGGGCGCGTGCTAAGTGACCTTTCATGTTGCTATATTCATCCGCGCATGCGCTTAAAATATCCTCTTGAGAAAACCGAGTTATTCCCGGGAAGTAAGCCACCCTCGCGCTTCCTGTGCGGGTCGTGTGGGAGGATCTGCTTTCGAGCGTGGCAGGCGCTGGCCGAGAGGCGATAATTAGGTCCTCGAGCACACTTAAGGAAGGCGCTGGAGAGCTCATTCCGGGAAAGGGAATATGTGCCCTTTGGTCTTTGGTGAGTTTGTAGCGATGCGGTCAGTGCGTTTCGTGCGTTTCGTGGCTTCAGCGATATGCAGTTTGCCCTACCGAGGACAACTAAGGACGGCATGCATGGCAGGACTAGGTGTTGGTCTGGTCACGTACCTTTAAATATCGTAAATCACATATCAGTACAGCCGCATCCCCTTTACTAGACCTACCCCGTACACGTCAGAAAAAAGTATCGAATTTTTGCCCCTTTTTATGCCTTTTTTGCCTTTTCAAATACTTTGTATAAACCAATAAAGCGAAGATAGATGGGGACGCATATCTTAACTTAAGATAAAAAAAGAAGAATCAAATAGGATGCAAATCATTTGTTTTATCCTTGTTCTCCACTTCTGCCAGCATTTTTTTGTCTTAAACTGCACGGAGAAACAAATTTCCGGAAGCATTCATCATACCCCCACCTTCAGCACCACTCAATTACTGACGACCGCTACCGCTCGTCGATGCGTGTGCATTCCGCAAAAGGTTGTCCGCGTGTTTGTTAAAATGGGAGAGAGTAACCGCCGAAATTGCGCACCGAAAACGCTTCATTCACGTCGGCCGGTGGGGATGGCCCCCACCTTCGCCGCCACCCTCGCCCACCCGCCGGCAACGGTCCATCGCCAGTGAACCCAACCGCGACGATGGGGTAGGGCCCGAACCTGACGAGTTTCTATTCGACCGACCCGCGCTCGTGGGAGATTATCGCCGCGTGAATGCGCGAAATGTCACCGCGTTTCGTTTATGAAGTGTTCGATCTGCCGATGTTTGTTTGCGTTGTGTAGTTACGAGGTGTCCATACTGGTACGCTCCTTTAGTCCGCTTGCTTTTGTACTCAATCGCTTTATGAGCTTGCCGGGCCATATCGGCTTTGGATTGTTAGAAACGCTCGCTAATTACGCTATCGACGAATAGGTCCCTTTTCCCACTAATTTATTCGCTCGAGAACGCACATTTCGTGGTCCATTCGTGGATGCATTGTTCTTTGCAATCGCTTCACAGAAGAAGACTGTAGTGGTCCCGCAGCGTGTAACCAGTTTCGGTGGGAAAAACCACGTCATTGTATGAAACTACAGAGAGGCCACTAATCTCCAAAAAGATCTCTTTAGTAACGTGTTCGATTCGCAATTTAATTGTGGTTAAGCCGAATCATAAACAACCCGCCGGAAGTGATCACCGCGGTGTGCAACTCGCATTACGCACGTAGGCGGAACGACAACATGTGTTGTCACGAAAGGTCGGACACCCACACTGAAGTCTTTATTGAATCAGTTTTTTACGTCGCTCACTCGCTCATGCCGTTCTTTTATACCAACATTTAAGGTATAAAAGGTTCCGATGGTCGATGAAAGGTATTTGTCCGAATAGGTCAGCCAACAGAAAATTGCAGTATAAAATGGTAGGAATCGACACTTGATCCATGGTCCTCTATCATGTCTTGAAGGGCTTTCTTACACAGAGTGATTGACTTCACTATATAAACTTTCAAGTGTTTGGCCATTGTAGTGTTTAGCCACTTCATTTTATTAGGCGTAGACGGAAGCACTTGAGCCTTCAGTGAAGGTGGAGACGGAACAAGCTTGCCCTTTGGAGTGTACTTCATTCATCGCGCGATTCCTATCAAAATACCTGTCTACTTCTAATTTGCCACTTTATCTTTGATCGCTTTCAAGAACCTTGTAGAAGGCAACGTGACCTCTCTCATCTCGTCGTCATGCTGTCCCATCCCGCTTCCTGTCTCCCCATCGCGCACTTAACTTCACCCGCGCCGTAGTTGCGTTTGTTTGCACACTGCAACAGCTAAGTAAACACTTCGTCGCTTTAAGCGCGACGAGGAAGAAGGCGCTTCAAAGGTCGCGCAGCGGCATTTAGCCACCGCAGCCGAGATTTCGAGATTGCCCTGGCTAAATGTCAAGTGACATTTTTGGAGATATGCGAACTTTACAGGGTTATCATGTTTGCGCAATGATGTCGTCCTGTTGTAGCCGACCCGGCTTTTCTTGTACTGCTTTGTGCCGAAATGAGTGTTCCTTCCTTGGCATTCGTATTTCAGGTACAGCCGGAAGCGGTGCAATTTGCATGCGCTTAATCTCTCGGTCAAAGATTCGTTCGCTAGTACACGCAACAGGGGCGATTAAGATGCACGCAAGCGCGACTTGTGATGCTAATCAAACGCGATTAACGCTGGAGTTGGAAAAAATGAACCTCTAAGAAGCTCTTGCGGACTTGGAACAACAAAATACCTCATCGTCAGGAATCGTTGCATGAATGCTGCGTTTTCGTTTCTCGTCTTTCCCTGCTTCGCCATCGCTTGACCTCATCCTTCTATGTTCTTTTAGTAGTTCAGTTTGCTTGAACGCTCCAGTAATGGCCTTTGTCAGCTTCAGCATGGAAGCCATAACCGTTTAGCCATTTGATTTAAGCCCTTACCCCACTGTGTGGCTTTGCTCTGTTTGGACCATCTGGGTTGCCCTCATGTTCTCATTCTAGTGCGCTATGTTGGCCCACGCAGAAGTGGTCGAAATAGGCTAGTTGGCAAAACAGTCGGTCCTGCACTGATCCCTGAATTTCGACACGGCGTTCGCGGCGACATTTCCCAGCTGGGCCCATTCGCGGCCACAGGTGTGCTCATCACGTCCTCTCGTCACCACGTTAGATCCACCCTTCCTCCCACCCGGACTCCCAGCACGCGGGTGCCCTCAAACCTCAACCGACCGCCCGCTGGTCGTCCGTCCGCTCGCGGGCCACATGTTTCGAAGTGTGATTGCTATCCGGACGTCGACGGGCCGCCACGTCGGTCCCATTCACTCCCACTGCGGTGGCTCCAATCCCGCAGGTTGATCCCTTTCCGATTTCAATGAAGCCTCCCGCACAGTTGTGTGATCACCCACCGTCGCCACCGACGCGCGCATTAGGAGTTCAAAGCGCGAAGTAGGACCGTTTTCTGAGGTCGCAGCGGGAATGGGACGCTGATCCCGTCAATTAATCCACCTGCGCTGTGAACCCACACTTTCCCTATTTCTGTTCGGTAGTTTGGCTGAACAGAGGGCGATTTCGAGGGAATTTTGGGCTGTTCTTTGCCCATACGTTGGAGCCGTAGCCTAGGCCCTAGCTATAGATATCTGTCCCGGCAGGAGAGTGAGTTGAACGGTCAGGAAGAGTTAGTTTCAAGTGATTGTCCAGCCGCCACGGGTTCCGCCAGGCTCTCTTGTCGCCAATAGTGTCAAGCGCGATGAAATAATGCGCTAACTTGAGGCTGTGAGCAAATTCCCGAGGAAAGAACGAGCACACATGCACAAAATTTTTCGTAAGCCTGTGTGCCAAGCGGTGTAACAATGTCGAACCTTTATTCACCAAAAATCCGATGATGCTTCTAGTGCCTTCGGCGCACCTCATGGCCAGCGTCTTCGACGCAGACGGAGTCGTAGATCGAATAGTAAGGGAAGGAAGGCCTGAATCTCTTGCGTGGAAGCCAGCGATGGTTATTCGCGTCCCGGGACGGTTGCTTGCGCCAACACTGGACTAGCTTCTTGTCGCATTCACGGGTGGCGTGCTTGCAGGGCATGGTCTCCGCTGGGTCTGAATTCCTTTGTATTTGCTGATATGATCGCACACTGCATACCCATGCATATCGGCGTGACTTTATCAGTGCCGCATTCGTATCGGTACGGACGATCCGCCGGATGCATGTTGCCACACAATGGTCGCATCATGACTCGTGCGTAGCACTTGTCGTGCTCCATGCAGCATCTACACAGCGCTGTGCGAATGTGTGTACTGTTCACACGACTAGTAGGGTTTTCTCTTGTTGTTCCCCGGGGAATTTTTTCTAACAGAACAGTTTTGGAAGATTAAAATATTTATATCAGGGTTTTTCTCTTGCCCATTTGGTTCAGCCTCAGTTTTAAACTATTATGTTCTTCATTATAAATTAGGTGCGGCATCAGAGTAGAAGTTCGCATTCCCCCGACTAGTTAGGAATCTTGAAGGAAGGGAACTGTTTGAGGTGGGCGATAACTTGAGAAAACCGGTAGAAGGAGCGTTCGCTGCTAATGTTTCGTAAATCTCAGTCATCCCAGCCAGTCTTCACTCACCGATCTACGCCATCGAGCGGTCGACCCTGTCCAACATCCCTGCCGCACCAACATCTGTAATCATACTGTGAATTCAAACACAATTCAAAAACGCACCCGTAGTCCGCATACAATGGGGTTAGGTCTTTGGGCAGAATGCCCGTATTACACCAATACTCCATGCCGCCGATATCCGTCCATGTTCGATCTTCTAGCTGGGATACCCTCGAGCCGTTGGCTGGCGTATGAGTGCGCTTGGAGGGCACAGCTTGAGCAATACCCAGTAGGGAAAGGCACGCAGCAATAGCTGCCGTTAGCGCAACCATCCAGCACCCACAGCAGCTATCTCCTAGCGAGCCTTCTAAATGGAATGAAGGCTGAAATGCCGGCTAGGGAAAAACTTGCTAAATTCCATCAAATTTTTTGACGTCTGTATGACATGGTACGAATGCGATTAACTCTGGTCGCAATCGTCATTTTAATGATACGTTTTCGTTCTAAAAGAACTAGCATAGACGATATAGGTGATAAAGATAAACTAAACTGTCCCCAATATCCCCCCGGGCCGCATTTCGTTCCGAAATCTCAAACATGCCATGCCGTGCTCACAGAAAAATGGTACGGTTTAGATTTAAAACTGCTTTTACGAGCTTTTTTTGTTTTCCCTTCCGTCTACCGGCACGGAACAGTACGACACGTCCAACCCGAGCCCTGGTGTGTACCTATTGTCCGATTGAGAATTGTTTCTTGCTCGGCTTTGGGATGTGATTCTTGTCCCACGTCCATGTTGTTTTCAGACGATGACATGCTAATCAACAAGACGTTTTGAGCTTTACTCTTGGGTTGTTTGTATCGACTGCAGGCTGGTCAGGTCCCAGAAGACCGTGTTAATCTATGATCGTATTTACACGTGCACTTTCGGGATGCACTTTAGCCGGTCTCCCGACAGCTTGAAAATTCTCTTGACCTAATAATTAAGTAGACGGCCACAATAGCCCTCATTTATGTTATTCTCGCAAGGACAATGAGCAGGGCTCGGTAAATAATGGGCGCCGGCCAAGAGCCTCGGGGCCCAATAAACTTGCTAGTGTTGCAAAATGTTGTTCATACGGAGCCGTCGTTTTGAAGAAGTACCGCTCCTGCATCCGTCTACCACTCTTCCTGGACGCATATGGTGCTTACCTATGAGCTGTTGTCCAGCGCTCGTTACATTGCGCTTCGACACTGGACCCGTGGCGCTTTCCGTTGCATTCTGACCCATTCTGACCCCTCATAAGCGCCGTTTCTTTTGGTCCATGTTCTAAAAAATACCGTTCCCACTAAGACAAACACGGAAACGGTGCGCCCACTAAAATAACACCGGTTCGCTTTTCGTTCGTTAATAGGGTAGGGATATCGTGGCACGCCAGTACGTTGCGGTACTGCACCGAACCCATTTTACAGGGTGCATACGGCAACGCTTCTAGTCACCACCACGGGTGGTAGGGGATGCGACCAGTGAACGCGTTCCGCCGTTTCGATGTTTGAAGGTTTATGACCTTTCTCCGTCCCGCCGCACTCCCCGGGGATGCGCCTGCAAGGAAAAAGCGCTGCGGCGTGGAAGTCTTAAACGCTGGAGCGGGTAGTTCATGAATTTATGACTCGGAACGGGGAGGGGAGGCCTGGGTGACTTTGTAGCATGACGGGAGAAGTCGTGGAGAAGTCTTTGACCAGAGTATTCAAGAATGAGTACAAAAGATTTTCCTTAATTTCTTAGATGTTTAACATCCACTAGGATCAACGTGATGCTTATGACATTTCTCGTGTTGACCGCCGCAATGCCAACAACCAAATTTAGTACAACCAAATTCTTTCGCCCTCTTCCACCACCGTTAATCCCGCTAATCGCCCCTCCACGAACCACCCTCCCGGTCCTCGTTAAGCAGATTAGCGACTTCCGGTACCTCCAACGCAACTGATCCGAAAATGCCGGATCTTCACCTTCTGCCGAATTATCACGTATTCCCACTCGTAGCGCGATTAATAACGGACGGCGCGCAAGCGGATCTCGGGAGCTCAGCGTGAAGCCGCCGATGGCATAAAGAAACTCGTACGATTTTCTCGGGGGTATTACGTAGGGGAAAAGCCGCCTAGTACGACGATTCTCGCAAGCCTTCGGCAAACCCACATGCAATAAGACGCTTAAGAACCTAGGGTTCCTGAACTTTTGTTCTGAGAGGTCGCCTATTCGCCGACCTGGCAAGGGCCAGTGCCGAAAGCTTCGCTCATTTTGTTTGGCTGCCTTTTCATTTGCTTTGTAGGACAGCCATCATGTACCGGAAAATGGCGGTGTAAACAGATTCGTACGCGGCATAATCCGCCTCGATGTCATGGTCGGTCACGTGGCCAAGGGCTTTCACGTGCTACAATGTTTGAGGTTGTCGATGGTGAGCGACTTCTTCAGCCGGTGGCCTGCTTAGCAGAGATCCGTCCCTCTGAGAAATGGACCTAGCCACATCCTTTTATGAGACGTGACGCGAGTTCTTACCTTGTGCGCTACTTTCATTCGGTTAAAAGTGTTCCATACCTCACAGGCTTCATTTTTGCGCGAGAACTGGCTTCGTCTTTGACGCGTCATTCGCTGCACTTTTCGCATCAAAGTCAGATGCACTTTTGCGCATGCTTCAAGCGTAGGCGCTTTGCCCGTCAACAGAGTGCTAGGAATTTCGATGGGCCCTGATATCACCGACGATAACATTCCGCACTAACGAGTGGAACGGAAATCGCCAGATGTTTGTGCAAATCCCTGCGGAAATTGTCCTCATACTAGGCATGCGTGGAGGGGTTTCCTCGGCTGGCGCACCATAACTCGTGGGCTCATCACTTGCCGCCTCATTTAACGCCATATCACGCGGTGGGTATATAACGCGCCGACCGGAAGCGGCAACAGGTGTAATTGCCTTACGGTTGCATACTTTGGCGGGTAGTTAGCGCTCACTCGTAAACATAATTAGTCCCGGAATGCTAGGGTAAAAATGAGTAGTCGGTTATCTATGCGCAATCTTGCAAATTGTCGGATTATGTATCGTTGCGCATCGTTCACCGTCTGATTTATTGACGGACCCTGTTCAAGATCGTAGCTTTAGGCAAGCTTTTGCCTGACTACCCATGGACATTTTGCTCGATCGTACTGGATTGTTAGCGGCTCGAAAATGGACGTTGTTCTTGGACAACACGCTCGCTTAGGAAACGTAGCCCCTACATAGCTACAACGCAGTACTTAGTGCACTCTCAGTCCTCATGACGTTCCCATCCCTCGTGAAGTGCATTCGGACGCATCTCCCAGTAACCTGTCGCAAAGGACACACTTGAGTTTTTGTAACCGCCTCGTCTCGATTACGTGTCGCGTCGTGAGTACAAATCAGAACAGCGCTTCCTGTTATTGGCAACGCGCATCTTCGTTATCCGTCAGATAGCTAGGGTTTCATTTCAGTGACTCAAACAGCGCTTAATTACCGCTCCGCTACCGCCATCGCCGCCGCTGGGTCATCGCGCTAATCGCTCGGTCAAGCACCGCCTACGGCACTCGACCCCGCAGGTTATTATCGCGGCAACAAGTGCAGCGACATTTTCGCGTGTCTTCTCCGGCATACGACTTCATCAGTCGACCTCTGATCGGTTAAGCAACAGGCAGACTCGATAGCTCTTCGTTTTCGTGCGCATTCATCACAATGGCGTCAACGGCAACTTCCATGACCGCGACTGCGATCAGCTACACAAGACCGCTGCCGGAAATCGAGGGCTTGACGAAGGAGCAGGTGGAGGAGTTCAAGGAGGCCTTTGAGCTTTTCGATAAAGGTAAGCTTTGTAAACTTCTAATATACTAATCAGTGGGTTAGTTTTGCTCAATTTGACCTTATTTGTTTTAGACGGCGATGGTCGAGTAACGGCTCGCGAACTTGGTATCGTCATGCGATCGTTGGGTCATGAGCCGACGGATCAGGAACTCCTCGACATGGTTCACGAGATCGACGAAGACGGTGAGTAACTTTCGAACAGTTTGCTACTCGAGCATTTTAATCGGTTCTCTAGAGAGGTCTCATGTCTGTAGACCGTAGGATGCACCCATGCGCTTAGTCACTTCCGCTGCGGTCCTGTGAGTTTCTTTGAACCACGCTTTAAAGTGTTTTCGCTAATTCAATTAGTAGCCAGCCTTTCGAAAGGTCGCACGAAATCGATGCCGTTCCATGCGTGTTTGTCTTTCCGTTTCGTAAAAAATTTATTTTCGGCTCACGTTCGATTTCACTCCGAACAAAGGGGCCCCGAATGGCAAGCACTTGCTCAGGGCCGGGATCAAATCACATTCCGGGGCTTTCGCAGCAGTCGGGCGCAGATGACACCTGGCGGCTCCCACCCGTTTCCTTCCGTCCGAAACGCCGCCACTCGTGCGGCAGTAGGGCACCCACCGGGATCGCTTCGAAATCACACAGGGACCTGCCGCTTAATGGGTGCTAATCGTTCCGGCCGGGAGTGTGCCGGGCGAATGGTGCTTGGGACTTGGGCTCACCGTGGCACACATTTGTTGCTTGTTGACGCCCTTGAGCAATTAATCAGACACTCCTAAATACACTCGGGAATGTTGGCGGTGGTAAGCAAGAGCAAAAGGGCAGTCGGAAGCAGCTGCCAGATCTCTGGATCTGGATGCGAAATGGCGGGAGATGTCCTGGAAGAGCTTGCAAGGGAAACGACGCAGGGTACCATAGCAAAATAGAGCCATGATTCGGTTGCAAAACTAACACAGTGCCCTATGGCTATCATTTCAGTATAGTGCGAACAAACTTGACATGCGCTCTGAAAATTTCAAGCCTTAGTACCAGCTCACCAGTCAGGTACTTGGATACTTCACATCATTTGTAGGCTGAGAGGCCCGTTCCTAGGTCTCTAGAACTGTTTGAAGGTTTTTGGGCTTATAATCCTTCTTCAGGCAACGGCACCATCGAGCTCGAGGAGTTCGTCAAGATGATGAGCAAGAAGGTGAAGGTCGACGAGAACGAGAAAGAGCTGCGAGAAGCCTTCCAGGTTTGTGAATTCTCTAATGCAGTAAGCAAGGAGTTCCCGACCTCACAACAATTTCTTAGTACTTTCGAGAGGCTCGGAGTTCCCTTCTTCTTTTCGCCTATAGGCCAACTAAAGTCGAAACAGGTGGATTCCCAAAAAATGCGTATCTAGCTATCTTGCAGCCGTTCCGCGTGTCACAAGGTCCGATGCAGAAAAACGTGATAAGTCGGTAACCATGCTCCCACAGCACATTCTCCGCGACACCTGTTGCGGTCGCGTTTTTTTCAATCGGAGGTTGTTGCTCCTTTGACATGTAGCTTGCCTCCTGTCACAGATGTTACAGACAGCAGCAGCATTTCGTGAACTAAAATAGCACTAAAGTTACAACATTAGCCGTTCGGGGCTCAAAGCTTGAAATCGTAAAGCAGTGAATCTGGCGCAGGAAATTTGCACAGCTTTGGAGGACTTAGACGTCCGTCCACAAATCCCTTCCACAGTTAAAGCAGGAAACCGCCTTTAGAACGGTCAGAATGCACAAAAATACGAAGTATATAAAAGCAGTTTCAGCAGTTTGAACACGCCAATTTAGGTGTTCGATCGCGACAACGACGGCTTCATCTCGCCCTTCGAGCTGCGCCATGTTATGATCAACCTGGGCGAAAAGTTGTCCGAAGAGGAGGTCGTCGAGATGATCCGCGAAGCTGACCTGGATGGTGATGGCAAGGTTAACTTCACGGGTAAGCTGTTCCCTGCTACAGAGTGGTGAACTTGACAGAAAGGCATGCGGAACTCCGAAAGAGGACTTGTTACCGCAAAATTGACCTTTGTCTTTTCAGAGTTCGTCTTCATGATGCGCGGGACGGCGGCCTGAGTCAACTCATTCGATTTCTACATCATTGCATCTTTCTAACAGTACGACGATTCCCTGTCCGTCGATTACCATTTGTGTTCAATTCACACGTATTGTCCATGTTGGCCTTCGCTTTGGTGGCATGTTCGGGTCCGAGGATGCGTAAGGCTCCGTCGGGACTTCGCGCCATCATCACACATGACATAACATAATTTTGTGCTTACCCTAATGAGCAATTGTACAGTTTTGTGGACCAAATCCCATGTTTACGCTAGCAATAAATGTGACATATCAACGGGGATACCTGGTCGACTAACGTGAGCTTGAAGCCGACTTTCTGAAGTGTATCTTCAAGAAGTTCGAGTTGGACTATCCTTTACGAAAACGCAAGCGTCATACAAAAGGCTGAGTGCGTTTGGGTGAGTAAGGCCGCAGCATATCCAGTATTTAATGATTCGGTTGAAGAGTGTTACGTCCGAGATAGGGACAGTTCTCGAAGAAAGCGGTAACAGAGTAAATGTCCCAGAGAACATCTGGAGCCATCGAAGCCGAGTACTACTGGTCACGGAAGACACCGAATAACAATGACGCCTAGGGCTCAGGGCTGGGAGCTCGAATGGGCAATGGCCGGGACCCAAACCCTCAAAGTCCAGGATCAAGACCGAGACCTCATTGCAAATTGGTAGTGATGACCGGGAGCCTCCAGCCCTGCTATGACTGGGCGAATTTTGGTTTTGCTTAGACTCACGGTCGGCTAAATAACCATCGTTTTGAAACTAGTTTTGTTCGAAAATATCGCTAAAAAGGGCTCCTTTTGGTCTATCTGAAATTTTTCAGTGTTTCGATATATCAGTGCCCAGCCCTGAATGCCTCTGAACAAAAGCGTAGATTTTGAACTGAAGGTAGTCGATACGGGCAAACAGCGATGCTTTACGGGATCTTTTTGCGGAGAAGGTCCGGAACGCCCTTGTGAACGCCGTCGTCGTATTGCTCGTAGCGGTGGCCGACGCTTCCGAGGAGCTGCCAGACGACCGCCTCCTTCAGCACCTTCGGCATCGAGTGCATCGCCTTTTTGAGCTCACTTAATGGAAAGTTGTGAAAGAGGTAATCGTCTAAGCTGATACTCACCCCAAATAGTCGTTGATCTTCCGGAACGCATCCTCGGTGAGGAGGTCGAGCGGCGACAGAACCTCCTAAACCACGACAGTAGCCTGTGAAAGCCACTAGAAACCATTACCGGTTGCGCCGCAAATTCCTCTACGAGGTCAGGGAACTGCTCGCAGGTGACCTTCCACGCTTGCAGGCGTTTGCTGTAGGACTAAAGTTGTCTTGTAGCATAGTAGTTCAGTGCAAAATGTATTGGAAAGGCTTTTTTCATAAAGTGATAGTATTTTCAGGCGACCCATGGTTTTTTCGGAATCGAGTCATAAACCTCGGAAATTGGTTGTATTCCCCAGCAGGGCCGTAGGTATTTAGGATGCCATGGTAGGGGAGGGGATGGAGGTCGGGACGGGTGGTGGAGCCTTAAAATGGGTAAAAGAGGCTCATAATGGCCTAAAATCACTAATATAACGTTAGAAAAGGCACACTTTGGCTACTTGACTAAAATAGAGCCTTTTAACTTAAAATTTTACTAACTTTCTAAAACATTTTCTTCACCAAACGGTCCCAATTACCCTATCGGGTGTCCCCTTACGCTAAATACCGTATTTTCTCTAATAAATCCCCCTTCTCTATTAGACCTCCCCCCTCTAATAGAGCCCCTCCCCAAAAATTTACAGCTGGGCTGGGGCAACGATAACTTCCAAACTAAGGCCGTTTTTAACGATGAAGCAAGCATTTTAAGGCAGACATCATGATATACGGACAAGAAACACATAAGTTATGACCATCCGAAATTGAAATTTTTCGAAATTCGGTGATCGAAAATTAATTCCCCCGGGGGAATTATTAGAGAAAATACGGTACCCTTTAGCGGCTAGTGCCAGTTAGAGATCGGCACTGACACCCTCCCCCCGTGCCGTACCCTATACCCGTCGTGGATCCCCCCTCCGCGTGCCGTGGTAAAAACACGGGTACGGGTACGGGTGCGGCCCGTACAACGGCACGGGTGCCGAACTCTAGTGCCAGTCTAAGGCACAAGATCGTCTGCGCGACAAATTCTTTCCTTTAGGAACAACCGCCTCGACAACAGGTGCCACCGCCACGTCCTCCACCACCGCAGGTTCCACTCGTCGATGGCGTCCACAGGGGCAGCGTCCCGGCCATCCACTTGCATCCGCCGCCGACCGGATACGTTGCCACTCCGAACGCACAGACTGTGCCGGCTTACGTCACCTTCGCTTCGCCGCCGTACGGATTTGCATATCCGGTGCCGGCGCATAATGTCGCAGTGCAGCAGCCACCGCGTGGCTCTGCTGTCTACCAGCCGACAACAAAGCCCGGTAATGTGGTATACTACCAGTGTTCTACCGGTTCCACATTTTTTATGGGTTCCAAGGTTGCGCTTCCGTAGGAACCTCTAGGCATTCCATGGGATCCCCTCGAAAGGGTTCCACAAAAAGCAGAACACTGTCACTACCGGTAGCCTTTTGTACACCGACTAGCATACGGTTAAAAATGGTCGTACGGGGAGGGACTTTGACGGACCGCCTTAGTGTCCCTACTATCCTCGGCCCCGACATAAAAGACTTGGACAGCTCTTCGACAGCCGATTGGCTACGGACATGACGTATGCGGGTGTAAACCCTTCGAAGTTCATTCATCCATTGAATGAAGCTACATAACTGAATGCAATAAACCCTCGAAGTTCATTCATTGAGCACTGCATATAAGTTTTGTAAAAAAATGAGTCTTTTGTGAAACCCTAATTACCTCAAGTTTAAACAGAGCAACGTAGAACAAACCCCGACTTAGTTCGACAAGGAGGAAAAATCCAAGGTACCGCAGTTTTTGTACCAGAGGGAATCCTGTCGTTCTTGCAGTCACAGCCTATCCCCATTTAAGATCGGCAACCGTACAGGTGGTACGGCTTCTGTACTGCCGTACTATCGGTACGGAGTACGGTACGGGTATGTCAAGCTAGTACAGGTGAGGTCGGCCAGTACGGTACGGCTCCAGTTTTCTCGATATTTAGCACGAGTACGGCTTGTATCAGTACCGTACCGTGCCTTAATACGTCGCGTGCTGTCGTACCGTACTGTACGGTTCAGGTTAGGGTACGCGGGACACTTGTACGGTACGGAGTACGAGGGGGGGGCAGTAAGCTACTGTGTACGCTACGAGTGTGAGTGCCGATCATTCGTCGTTAATCCATCTGATCGACAGTTTACTGGGTCTAGATAAAACGATAAAATACCATAAACTATCCGACCCGTAGGGCGGCTGACAGGAGGCCGAAATTGGAGACGCTAGCCTCTTGACGGCAGTGGCCTACTACGCGTACGCAAATTCAAGTATCAAAGGCATACTAACGCGCGTTTTAGCTGCGCCTCGACGTCGAAAGCAAGCAAGCGCGATGGACTTCTTCGTCTGCCTCCTGCTGATGATTCCGCTTATCGCCTTCATTTTGATCGTGGTGATGTTCTATCGGGACCCAACTTTCCATTTTGGTTGATGGTGTCCTTAAGACGTGCATAAGCTCAACGCTTTCGTTCCGTGATAAAATGTTCAATTCATCAACGCAGCTCTGTCTTCGCGTAGATAGCGGAAGGATTTTTAATTTTTCATGTTTTTTTCGCCACAGAATTGTTCCAAAACTAAGGCCCGGTAGGCCCGGTGACCCGGGCCGGGCCTGTCCGTGCATTGTATTTAGGCCGTTGGACACGGTTGTGCACGACACGCCTGTAAGAGGACAACACTCAGCGGCATGCCGAAAATTTTCGAAATCCCGGCGATCCGATGAACCGTCGAGAACCGTTATCAACTCTAGGACAGGGCCACAGCCGTGAATGCTAGGCCGTGAGTCAGCGTTGCCGCTGCTGGGTAGGTAGTTCCCGATGGCAATTGCCGGTTAGCGCCTTTCCGCGTCGCGGTAGTGAAAGTGCAGCTGCCTTCCGCTTAATCAGAGGGTAGATACCCGTTGGTCTTTGCGGATTCTGGGAGGCCGCCACTGCCGTAATTCATAAGAACGCTTATTCTATGCGCAAGACTGACATTGAGGAGTGCCTCCGCCTTCTTAACATTTTGCAGCTGAAGAAAGTGTCTTTGCACTTCCTGCTCTCTCAAAGGCATAGAGTCTATCGCGGAATAAGACAAACGTACACTTATCGGCGCTGTAAAATCTCCTTTCGAAGGCGCTAACTAGAACTTTTGCTGCCGACGTCTACGTCTTTGTTACGCGTCACATCCCCCAAAAACGCTGTAATGATTGTCGCAGAAATGATCAGGCTAATAATCCAGTGCTTATTCGCAACTTTCAACTTCTCCGTCATTGCATTTATCTNACCGCGACGTCGCCGAGTGACCCCAGTACGCGGGACACGTCGCTGTCCCGGCTGGTCAGGTCGCAGGCGCCCTGAAGTTGAGGGCTCGGGACATCTCCCTCGTCCCCGTCGCACCGAGAACATCAACGTCAACGTCATCGACACCGTCGTCGTCGCTACTGTGACCCCGAACAGCCCTCTTTAGGGCTTCGACGCAAGTTCACCGACACCTCCAGCCTCTTCGACAACACCTCGCCGGCCTCCAGCTGAACGTCTTCGACACCTGGAGCAACACCGTCGGCGGCCGGAGTGTTCGAAACGGCGGGCGTTCTGGCGCAGCGCCGTTTCTCCCCGAGAACCATGCGCATCGATCGACCGTAGCACCGAGGACGCCGCTAATGGCGGCCGCTTCTGCATAGCAGCCCTCATGCTGCTACGTTCATCGACGCTGGAAGATGGCACCGACACCCCGTGCACCGAGACCCATTTTAAGCCTTGTAGGCATTTTACGGCCCGAGATGGGCGCACCGAGACCCGCATAAAGTGCCACCTTTCGGTAGCGCTTGTTTGCACCGAGAAGCCGTGAATTGCGTGTGTTAAATTTAATTGTTTTAGGCAAAATTTCTCGGTGCCACTTAGCGGGTCCTCGACCTGTTATTAGAGGCAACCTGCGGCGTGGCACCGAGAACTCCTTTTAGGCAAACACCTCCAATTCTTGCGATGTCCTTCTAGGAATCGCAGCACCGAGACCGCCGCAATGGCACTTAACGAAGCACCGAGACCATGCCACTTTAGGCTAGGATTTAGCGCAACTTTAGGCTAAATCCTAGAGGCATTCTACGGGAAGCTAAATTAGCTTCACCGTGCGGCACCGAGACCCATACTCCGTAAGCTTCGTGGCACCGAGACAGCTAAGTTGCACCGAGACCGCCTTCATACATTTCACCTATTTATGTATGTTTAGGTCTCCGTTTGAGCCCGTGGCCGCTACCCCACCTCCATGTCCCCTTTACATGTCAGGGCCACTTGCACTCACTGTTTTACGTGTACTTTCATGCCGTGCTTTAAATGAGTATTCCATTTACATGTTATTTGCACTGTTCATTTAGGAAGTGCCTGTTTTACGTGAATAAAACAATTCCTCAGCGAAGTGTTCTCCGGCTCCAGCGATGGATGAAGAAGAAGGCGGTGAAGGGCGCCCACCGAATGGTGCAGCGCCGACGAGCAGTAGCCCCGAGACCCAGCGCGAAGCAGCCGTCGAGGACAAGGGAGGCACCGAGACCCCGACCCAAGGGGGTTCCTCTGTTCGCGGTTCCAGGCCCGGACCGCAACAAGTGGAGGCGACAGCCGGTGTCAACGAAACCAGCAAGGACGTCGCTCAGCAGGTAACTTGTGGCACCGAGAACCTGCGGGCGCAAATGGGCCGGAGCGTGTCCCAACTTGGCGGGGTTAGCGTGCACCGAGACGCAACCGCCGGCGGGGTTCTGTCCGCGTTGGGGGTTGACTCCATGGGTGGTTGCCCGAGTGTTGAGGTGGCTCAAGCCACCCGCGGGGTTCAATCCGCACCGGACGGGGTTACCGCCGGGGTTCAAAATTTCCAAAATTGCGGGGTTTCCACCGCACCGGCCGGGGTCACCGCCGATGTTCACCAAAATTGCGGGGTTTCTTCCGCACCGGTCGGGGTCCCCGCCGGGGTTCACCAACTTAGCGGGGTTTCTTCCGCACCGGTCGGGGTCACCGCCGGGGTTTCTCAAAATTGCGGGGTTCCTTCCGCACCGTCCGGGGTCACCGACGGGGTTTACCAAAGTGGGGTTTCCACCACACAGGGGGTCTCCCCAGGTTACAGGGTCACCGAGACCGAAAGTTTCAGCGGGGTTCCATCCGCTCACATGTTCGGGGTCACCGACAATGTTCAAAGCGGGGTTCAAACCGCTCGAATGTTCGGGGTCACCGACAGTGTTCAATTCGGCGGGGTTCAGTCCGCTACGGGGTCTACCTTCCCAGGGCTACGGGGTACCGAGACCCAAAAAGGCACCGAACCGTACGGGGTCACCGACGGCCACAGCCAGTACGGGGCCACCGATGGCTACAGCTGGAACGGGGCCACCGACAGCTACCAAAATTGCGGGGTCACCGCAGGGATCGGGTTCCCTGGATGGACTCCGGTCCTCCAAAACTACCCAGGGTACGGGGTTTATCCGTCCCACCCTCCCATTTATGGGTCAACCGCGGGGTATTCCGCTTCTTACCCGGGCTTTTGCCCCCCTCCCTACCCCCCATGTACAAATTTGCCCCGTTCTTCACAACTTAAATTTTTTTACGCCAGTGCCCAGCCCCCTAGGGGGCCGCCCGTCACCGAGACCTGCACCGCACTTGCTGCACCCCACACCGAGAAGATACATGGAACAGCACAAGTGGAGCATACCGAGCTCGGTGGCATCCAACCACAGGGTGAGGCAGCCTCTCATGGGCAGAATAGCACCGAGACCAAGGAGCAACCCACAGGGGACTCCAGCTTTGGGCAACCTAGCCTCTCTCGCTCTCCTTCTAACACCTCTCTTCCATCACGTGCTTCGACTAGCAGTTATTGCACTAACCCCAGAGGTGACACCGAGACGTCGTTCTTCTCTCGGAACACCGACACTTGGCCATGCTGTAACCAGCTGCTGTGTCGGTGTCCGGGGCCCACACCGATACCCATCTCTCTCCACAGAGATTCCACGTTGTCAGGCACCGAGACCAGCGCACAAGTGGGATCAGAATTGCACCGAGACGACTCAGACTCCCCCACAGGACCAGCAGTGTTTATGCTCGCGGGGTTCGAAAACGAGGAAGAGACGACCTCGCAAAACGGGGACGCCACGGCACACGATGATGCACCGATACCAGACCAGGGCAACCCGGTCAACCAACAAGTGGAGGAAAACGACACCGAGACGCATAGGGACAGCGAGAACGGCGAGGGCATGACAGTCCCTCGACGGTCAAGCGGCACCGCAAAGTTTCCAAACAGAAAAATCACTTACAAGACTCAGCCGAAAAAATCGGCAAAGAGCAACACAGGCACATTGACCGTGGCGGAAGCCCTCGAGCGCCGAAAGCCTGAGCGTGATGCCATGCTTTCGGAGCTCGAAGGGCTAATGGCACTGTTTGGGGAATACCTCGACGAGTGCCAACCGCTTCAAGTCTCCGCCGATCTGGAGCATCTGCCGGAACAACAAGCAGCGTTAGCTAATTACGAACACCTGCAGACGTTGAACCAACAGATGAAATACATCGGGGAACTCGAACAGAAAATAACGTCCCTCAACTCGAGAATAAAGACGTTCATTGGACGGGCACCCGTCAATGCAAGAGGCCCCGAGACCAACATCCACCAACCGTATTTGGACGACTGCACCGATTTGAGCAGAACAGCTCACTTAATACGGAAACGTATTCAAGCTCAGATTTCCAAAGCCCAAACCTATGACGAATTCGTTCAAAGGCGAATGAGGTATGACACCGAGCGACAAACATCACGAAGTGTCACGCCCATAGACTGGGAAGCACCGATGGGCTCACACGGGCGGCCAACGCATGTGGCTGCCCAAGCAGCTCAAAGAGCTAATGCGTTTCTTGAGGCACAGCTTCGAACATCCGAGCGCCACACCGCCGGGGGCCCCCAGGCGCGTCCCTCGGAGGAAACGCAGGTACCGAGACCAACATTCGGGTCAGTGACAGACCCACCGGCTCGAACCAACAACAAAGTTGTGAGAATAGAAGCACCGAAATCTCAAAATGTTCAAAACAGGCACTTTCTCAATGCGGTGGTGACTGATAACAGTGAGCCCACGTCACTCTTCGGAGGCGTCCGGGCTCCCACCCAAAGCTCCGCTGGTGCAAGGACCACCGCCAGCGGGGCGACAGCACCACCAGCGGTTTCGAGTGCTCCACCGAGACCACTAGATGTTTCAACACCAAATTCGAGCACCGAGACCGCACAACTTGTCAACCTAATCACAACCCAGCAACAGCAGGCATCCCAGGTGCAATTGCAAATTGCCCAGGCGATCCAGCAGCAGGGAGACGCGTTGACAAAATTGGCAGGAACGTTTCAAAGTCATGGAACAACCTTGCAAACGCAAATAACCCAACTTGCAGAAACTATAGCGACCAGTGTCACCGATACCTTAACGACCAACGCTCAAAGCTCCCAAAACGAACTCCTGAAGACCATTCAGGAGCTCGTCGCGGGGCTGAAACAGAACGGCGGTGCTACGCCGAACACTGAGACCATCCCATCGTCCGCTAGCTCAACGACGGCATCTGCCGCCGTTACCGAAACGCAGCCTAGGCCGCCGAGGTTAACGGGAGGCAACACCGCGCCCCTAAGAACCTCGGATGCCTCAGGTGGCGCCGATGCAGTGGACGGTGGTGGACTCACCCCAGGAGGCTACCGTTCTATGATGGAAGCCAGAGTAGAACCCAGCCGCACCGAGACAACCTACAAAATCGCACCGAAAGAGCCGAGGCCATTCGAGAACTCGTACACCGACTGGCCACGGTTCTGGGAAGAATTCACAAACTTCATAAACCAAACAAATTTGGACATAATGAGCCAGGTGCGCCTCTTAAAGAGATGCCTTACTGGCGAAGCACTGCAGGCAGTTGGTTACCTCTCCGAGACGTCTGAGGATTATGAAACCATGACTCAGACGTTGAAGAGCAGGTATGACCAGCCGGACCTCATGCTGCAATGTTATATCACCGAGATCCAAAACGTCAAGCCGGCAGTCCGCGAACCACCGGACCCGAAGGAGCAACGACGGTTTTACGACCAGTCGTATGCCCTGCTCCAGCGGGTCAAAAGGTGCGGCATGGACATCAATCATATGACCCTCCGGCAGACGTTATTGGCCAAACTGTCGCCGAGAGCTCAGGAGCATGTGCTCCAAGCATATGCTCACATGAGCCCGGAGGAGCAGACCACCGAGAAAACGCTCGAGACACTCGAAGTATTCGTACGACACCTCGAGCGTTCCGCGGCACTCACCGATCTCAATAAGAAATTTAACCGGAGCTCCACCCCAGTTCCCTCACCTACGCACCGCTCATACGCAGCCGTCTGCAAGGGCGGTTGCGAGAGCCGGAGTGGCAGCGAGGCAGAGCAAGAGCGCTACACCGAGACAGAGCATGTCAATGCGGCTTACCGCCCAACCCGAGGGTCATCCAACCGGAGATCCTACACTCCTAAGCCAATGGGGCGGGAGCCGGTAAACCAGCAAAGACGTCGCACCGATAGATGCATCTTCTGCCTCAAGCGCGACCACACCTCGATGAAGTGCACAGTGCACCAGTCGTTGCGGCGAAGACAGGAGAGGTTGAGGGAGCGCAGGATGTGTGCAAGATGCACCGCCAAAGACCACACCGAGACCAACTGCAGGCGTCAACTTGGACAGTGTGTCTGCTGCTCACGACGTGGCGACCATATCGCCCTCCTCTGCCCGGAACAGATCAGCAGACTGGTCCGGGCGGGCGAGGGCAGATATTCGCCCCGAATGATGCAGAAACCACAAGGCCAGCACCGACAAACTTATGAAGTTCATGAGGAACAACCATCCTCACGGGACCAGTCGCCATACGACTCTGAAAACGAAAGCTCCGATCACACCTACAACCGCGAGGGCGTAGATTTCTCCGACAACGACTCCGTGTACGGAGTCGCCGCCAGACGGGCACCGGAGGAGTCTCACGTCCACGTGGCGGGGGCGGATGAGCGAACCGTACTTCAGTGCGTTCAAGCAAAGGTGATGAACCCCAACACCCACGAGACTTCCCGGGTCAGGATCTTCCTCGACACGGGCAGCTCCCAAACTTTTATTAATCTCTCCGTTGCTAAAGAGATGAACTTGAAGCTCGGACCCCCTCGACCGACCACAGTTCTGACATTTGGACGGAAACGCACCGACGTAAAGTTGTACGCCACCAAATTTTGCTTATTGCTCCAAGATGGGAGTAAGGCGGTCGTCAAGGCAGATGCCACAGACGACCTGACCGCTTACATGCCTATGGTGGAGCGAAGCGAAGTCGAGGAAGCGTTAAGATGCCCCGAGAAACCGGTAACCATCATCAAAGCTCAACCCGATATTCTGCTCGGCCTGGATTACCTTCACCTCTTGAGGGTTACACCTCGAGGCCAGAAGCTGGAAAACGGCTTCTGCGTCTACGACACCGAGGTGGGTCCAATCCTGGCCGGACAGGGACAGGTTGCGAACCCCGACTTAATCAAGTCAAGGGCACACTTCTGTTTCCGCGCGCTGCCCGAAGAGTCGGAGACAGCTACCGAGCAACGCACGGAGGCATACCAAGTGGAGACCAAGAAAGTCGAAGCTCCAGGCAGTACCGAGACCGAACCACTTAAAATTTCCACCGAGACCTCAGGACCAAAACCCTCAGAGTGGCTCACCCTCGCCGAAAAGATCCTAAGTCTGGAAGGACTCGGGATCAAACCGGAGGAGGTGACCTGCAACGATGAATACGTCCTCGAAAACTTTCGAAAGAATCTGAAACGGCTACCGGATGGACGATACGAAGTCCGGTTTCCGTGGCTGTCTCAGATCCTCGAGATGGTTGAGGTCATCCGAAAGTCTCCAGCACCGAAAAACGAGTTAACATGGGCCTCTGTGCTCCCCACAAACAAAAGAGGAGCGATGGCTCGACTCAAGTCGGTATAGCCGGAGCTCGCCAAGACCCCCGATGGTCTTGAGCAGTTCAACGAAAACTTCGTCACCCTACTGGAACGAGACATGATGGAAGAGGTCCCCACCGACGGCGTGGAGGACCATCTAGTCCACTACGTCCCAACCGGTCCGGTGTGGCGAGAAGACAAGCCCACCAAGTTGCGGGTGGTGGTGGATGCATCAGCAAGAGCTGACCGCGGATCGCGCTGCCTCAACGATTGCTTGCATCCCGGTCCATCCCTTCTGGAAAACTTGGTTGGGATCCAGCTCAGGAGCAGGTTGCACCCGATTCTTCTGCTAGGGGACGTCGAAAAGGCTTTCCTGCAACTTTCCCTGGCGGAAGAAGACAGGGACGTAACCAGAGTCCTGTGGCTCAAGGACTACAAAAAGCCACCGACACCAGATAACATTCGTGAGCTCCGATACAAGCGAGTCCCCTTTGGGATCTCGTCCAGTCCATTCTTGCTCTTCGCTACCATCCGACACCATCTGGAGGCTTCCGGCTCCCAGTACGCGGATGAGTACGCGAGGAACATGTATTCGGACAACCTGTTTCTCTTTGCGGATTCGCAAACGGAAGCGCTGGAGAAGTACACCGAAACAAAGAAAATTTTCACCGAAATGAAAATGAACATCCGTGAGTTCTTGTCCAACGACTCGTCGGTGATGCAACAAATTCCGGAAGCGGACCGGGCCAAGGAAACCAAGGAGAAAACCTTGGGCCTGGCCTGGTCCCCTTCGGGAGGCGCGGCCGACTACTGGGAACTGAAGCTGCCCAACCCAAGGGTTGTGGTGGCCCAACCCCAGGGAAACACGGATGGCACCGAGACCAAAAAAGTCCCGAAAAAGAAGAGACGCGACAAGTACACCCGGAGGTTTCTGATCAGTGTCACCAACAAGCTGTTCGATCCTAAGGGGATGGCTTGTCCTCTAACACTCCAAGCTCGGTTGACTTACCAAGACACCTGGGAAGACCAGTCCAAGAAATGGGACGAGGAACTTTCCGAGGATCTAATCCAGAAATGGATCCGAGCCACCGAGACTTGGATTGATGCACCAGTCATCAAGATTCCCCGATACCTGTTCCAAGGAATCCAGAAACCCTTTGAAGTGGAGATGCATATCTTCACTGATGCGAGCAAGGACGCATGCGGAGCCGCGTACTACTTACTCGCTAGGGACGCTGGAGGACGCACAGCGTGTCGTCTCATCTTTGGCAAAAACTACGTCCGAAAGAACAAGCCAAAGCCTCTGACCATTCCCAGGCTGGAGCTGACCGCGGTTCTTATCGGATGCAGATGCCTCCGCCTTCTGCGCACCTAGATGTTTCCCGAGTTGCAACGGATCACAGGACAGACGACCATACCGGTCACTTCTTGGTGTGACAACCAAGGAGTTCTGTACTGGATCCGCAACTCCGGACAAATTTATGGGACATTCGTCCAGAACCGGCTCACCGAGATCCGAAAGCACGCCAACGAGGGCGTTCAGTTTCTCTTTGTCGGCACCAAAGACAACCCGTCAGACCTCGCATCAAGGGGCTGTACGCCAGACGAGCTGCAAAACAGCTTGCTCTGGTGGGAGGGTCCGAAATGGTTGCTGAAGAAGGAAGACTGGCCCGCCCAACCGGCAGAAGAGGGCTTCCAGCCCTTCGCCGAGGACGAGCTAGGCCCCGACTCAGTTGCACCGAGACAAGAAAAGACGATGGTCAATGCGGTTAGCAGAGACCTAGTCATCGGGCAATCGATTCCCGACCTGTACGGATTGGTGACGGAGCAGATCCCTTTGGCGAAGCGAACCTTCGCAAGGGTCAAACGAGTGACCGCGTGGGTGATCCGCATCGCCCGAGCGATCCTGCTTCGCGCCAAAAACCGAGCACCGAAACATCCCCTTGTGCGCGCATTTGAAGCGGATGCAACCAAGTGGAGCCGTTCTATACAGCTTCACGAATACCATCTCGCAGAGAAGATGCTGTTGTGGAGCGCACAGCAGAGTGCTCCACCCACCGAGACCCACGTGCAGCAGTTTGGCCTGAAGGAAGACCCGCAAGGGCTCCTCAGGCTGCACGACCGCTTGCGCAATGCGGACCTCCCCGAGAAGACCAAGTTCGCATTATGGTTGCCACCGAGAACTAAGTTTAGCACCGAGATCGTCCGGGGCATTCACCTGGACAATCAACACGCACCTCAAGAAACCGTACTAGGGCTGCTGCGAGAGCGCTTCTGGCTTGTCGACGCTAGACGTCAAATCTCCTCAATCCTGCGCAAGACCTGCGTGGGATGTCGGGTGATCAAAGGGCCCGCGTTCGAGCAAAAACCATTTGCAGACTTTCCCGAGGGACGCGTGAAACCTTGCCGTCCTTTCGCACACATCGGCGTGGACTTTTTCGGGCCCTTCAAACGGCGCGAAGGAGACCGCGAACGACACGTGACGAAGGGACGAAGGCACCGCAAGCGCACCGAGACCACTGAGGACCCACCAGACGTCAAAAAACTATGGGGCTGCATCTTCACGTGTATGGCCACCCGTGCCGTGTTCCTGCAAACCATGGAAGACCAGACGGCTGAATGCTTCCTCATGGCCTTCCAAACTTTCGCAAGTCACCACGGACTACCGTCTTCGGTGATCTCAGACAATGCACCGACATTCCTCCTCACAGCTCAGACGCTGGACGAGGTTTGGAAGATATGTCTAGGAGAGCCGGACGTAGCCCAATACTTCCGTGAGGCGAAGGTGGAGTGGCGAACGATCACCCCCTACGCTCCATGGCAAGGTGGGTTCTATGAGCGACTAATTCAGAACGTGAAAACGTGTCTGAAAGCTTCGATCGGGCAACGCATCATGAGGCTCTCCGCCTACAACCTGCTGTTTGCCCAGATCACGCAAACGCTCAACCACCGACCCCTCACATTCCACCGAAACACCCCGGGGTTCAAGCCTCTGCGTCCGGTGGACTTCCTGAGGCCGCTGGTTGGCCACCAAGCTGACTTACAGCCACTCGAGGACCTCATGGACGAGGCATGGATCCCGAGGGAAACGTCAGCGCACAAGCTGATCAAGACGTGGCAACTCCTCGAAGCACGGCACACCGACTTCTGGAAGCGATGGCGGTCTGAGTACTTGCTCTCGTTGAGAGCGAAAGCTCGGACAGTCACCAACTCCGGAGTTGTCACACGAGCACCCCGTATTGGGGAATACGTGTTCGTGGAAGACATGTCGAACGTACCGAGACCTCTGTGGAAATGCGCACGCATCAAAGAACTCGTGCCGGATAAAGACGGACACGTCCGGAATGCCTGGCTCGTAGTTCCGGGTGGCACCGAGATTCTCAGAGCCATTCACAAGCTCTATCCGTTGGAGTTGGGAGACCCCGAGGACCCTTCGGCGACGCACATCGCCGAAAGGGTTCGAGCCTCCGAACCATACGTGAGCACCGAGAACCCGGCTCGCCCACCCACGCCACCGTGTGGCGCACGACGACCCAGGAAGAGCAGCCTCCGCACAGAGCAACCGTTGCTGAGGAGAAATCCAATGCGACAGGTGCGCTTCAAGGGCCTTCCCGCGTCTGACCAAACCCTTGAGGGCGGGGACGAGGACGGAGTCAGCTGACTAGCCGTCCGAATCACCCGAGCACCGAGACCCGTTGCACCGTGTGGATCCACTGAGGCACTCACCTGCACTCATGTGTGCCCCTCGCTTGCTTGCACCGAGAAACCAGCAAATTTGGGTGGTTGCGACCGGTTCACCGAGACCCAGGAACCGGCCGCCGCCATGGGAGCACCGACACATTCTCCTCTACCACTTAACCTTTCTTCTTTTCAGGCTTCGACTTCAGTCACCGCGCCACGAGCTCTGAAGAAGTCCCTGCGGCAGAACACCGAGACCTCGCCACCAGTGGCCATCGACGCCGCGAAGAGATCTCGTCGGGACGTCGCAGCACCGAGACCCGCGGCAGGTATTGAAGCACCGAGACCTGGACCGCATAACACGCGGAACCAGAAGAAAAAGGCCAAGAAGAAGGCCAAGAAGACAGCTAACGCTGCCAGTAGCACCGAGAAGACCACGAGTGATGGCACCGAGAAAGTTGAGGAGGAGGAGGAAGAAAGTGAGGAGGATAAGATACTGAGAATGGCAATGGAGGCCATGAAAGGATCAGATGATGAGGAGCAACCGGCAGGGAGCTCCGAGTCGTCTGGAAAAACCACCGAGACCTCAGAGTTTGTGACGGCAAAGACGTCCGTCCAGTACGGCGTCTGGCGTACAGTCGGTTCCACGCGAACTGATGAGACGCCGGAAAAGGAAGTCATCACAATTGATGAGGAAGAGG
>JNEY01000167.1:0-10193 GCA_020875895.1 Aphelenchus avenae | reverse complement strand
CCCGGCCCGTTTAGGCCCGGCTCAGGGCTCGAAAATTGCCACATTTTGATCAAATTTTAAATACATTTTTGGTAAATTTAGTCAATAAATCGCTCTGACGGTGCCTGCGGCAAGCTATTTTAGGTGAAAATACTCGAATGTTGTTTTTAAAATCATTATAAGGGGCAACACTTTAGCCTATGGAAAGTACCAAAGGGGGGACCAAGGGGATTTTTCGGGTCAGGGGATGGCGGGACGGTCTGCCGGGCCCGGCGGCGGGCCCGGGCCTTGATTTGAGGCCCGCGGGCCGGGCCGGGCCTCGAGTTGAAGGCCCGTTGTGCAGGGTTGGCCGGGACCCCAACCACCGGATTCTGGGACCCGGACTAGAGTTCAAAAATTAGCTAGGGTCACAATGGAGGGGGTAGGTTCGGCCATCATAGTCCGCGGGGAAGGAGTAGGTAGCAGAACTTAAAGAGACGTGCAGTATTTCTGCACAGAACGAGCTGGCACATTATGGTCCCATAGTTCCTCTCGTAGACAGACAATGATCCGCCCTTTTGTGGCGATTCAAACGCCCACCGCTCTGGCCATACACCACGCGTAGGTTGCGTCTTGAGGCGCGTAATATACACCAAACATTTTGCAAACGAACAATATCTTGTCGCCCTATCACTTGGCGGTGAGTAATTTCAGGGAGGTTCTGCGCATGTTAAGTAATCCCAAATGTTGAAATTTTAATCCGCACATTTGTTTTGGCAAGAACAGTTCACGACTGTTGGCATTGATCAGCAAAACCCACTGTTTGTGGCATCAGAAATCTGGGACACTACTCTACTTAACGTTGTTTTCGGCACGCTTAAGATGCGTACGCATTCACCGACACAATACAGGAAGTTCAGTCACATCCATTTTGGCGGGGGAAGCCCGAGAGGTGCTAATGATAAATTGCAACGTTATCTGACGGGAATACTTAGCCAGCTGACATGACTTGGTCACACCTAGAGCGATATATTATGCGTACCTGCTCTGCACTCACTAACGGACAATGAAAACACGTCATTTGCAAAATATTTATCGCATTTAAAGTCAATTAGGTCGTAGAATAGTCGGTAATGGATGGGTAAACTTCGGTTGGAAAGGGCTGTATTCGAGATAAAGACCGTTGGAAGGAAAGCGACGACAGAGTAAGTGTCGCAGTAAATGGCTGGATAGTCGAAGTCAAGTGCTAGGGGGATCCCAGAAGGCACACGATAACGATGGAGTCCGAAAAAGGAGGAAATTTCAGCATGATGAGGCAGTCTATAGGGACAAGCAGAGTACGCTTACGGAACGTTCTTGCGGATAACCTCGGCAACGCGCTTGTGGACGCCTTCGCCCCATCGCTCGTAGCGGTGGCCGACGCTTCCGAGCAGCTGCCAGACGACCGCTTCCTTCAGCACCTTCGGCATCGAGTGCATCGCCGGCTTGAGCTCACTAAATGCAAAGTTGCGAAAGACGTGGTCGGATAAACCGGCACGCACCCCAAGTATTCGTTGACCTTCTGGAACACCACCTTGGAGACAAACGACCTTATCCACGAGAGCGTACTTCGGCTTGAGAACTTCAAGGTCCTTTTCGCGAAGCAGTTGGCCCACGAACAAGCTGAGAGCATATATGCTTGCCGTCTTGCAAAGGCGAGCGTCCTGCTCCGAGAGAGCACGCCTATCGCCAACTGTTACTGCTTACATACTGCGCAACCGCTCACCGGTTTTTGTGCTTCGTCAAACCGATGCAAAAGAAGGTCAGCTTTTGAAGATCACGAGCCTTGAAGGCAGACGAAATCGCCAATTCGGTGATTTTGTTGTTGTGGTAGGCAAATGCGCCACTGTGATCAACATCCGATCGCATGATTTCGGTGACGTTCTGAATGCTTCCGGTAGGGTCAGTGTGGAGGAGCAGCGACCATACACTCATCAGTCGTTAAATGAGCCTACCTCAAACATTGTCGACGGTTCGGTCCTCTTGTTCCCAGTGAACAATTCCGTAAGACGTTGAGGCACGCTCGGACATCGCCGCTCTCTACGTTCATCTCCGCCAGACGCAGGGTGGCTTTGCAATCCGGGAATTTGAAGAGAATCGCCTCGAATGCCATGTGACACATCCGTTGTACCTGCCCGGCGTAATCGACCACGTCTGCGACATCCCTCGTCTAAAGAAGCACAAGGTTGGGCACATTTTGGAAAACCAGGGAACAGAAGAGGTAGCTAAATCTGCGTACCACGTTCTCCAGCTCGGCACCATCAGAACCGCTGTTGGTTACTGCGTCCGACAGCTGTTGACATTTGGACTTGTCGTAGAACGACTGAGCGCTGCTCCCGCCCTTCTTGGCGACACCGTACCCCGAAAATACGTTCAGGTATTCGTGAATTACTCGGAGTCGTCGCAGACACTCTGCTGAGCTGTACGGAAGCCGCCTCACTCGCAGCTTGCGGAGGAACTTGAGTGCGTAGACGTGCACACGGTAGTGGATTTCGAGGGGCTCGATGTTCGTCTGCTGTACTCGGTGAATGCGCGTGGGGTACGTGCCTTCCATTGTCAACGCGCTTCGATGGTAGAGGCTGAGTACCTGCAAAAGAATTTTTTATTCTCAGTAAAAAGATGTGCATTTGGAACAGGGGTGTCTCGGAATTCCGATTCCGAATTCCGACGGTTCCTTGCGTTCGGAATCGCGAAGTCCGACAAAGGATAACACTTAAAACTTACGGTCTCAGGCGGGGCGCCAAGCTTCTCAGCAATCTTGCCCACAAAGTATTCAGCCACCCACGTGAGCTCTACCGCCTGGTTCGTCTTATTGAAGTGGATCGCATAAAGGAAATGAGCGTGGCTAGCAGGCATGAAGGCGGCAGTAACTCTGCAAGCCTTTTCCTTGAGCTGGACGTCGGTGTCCTTCTATAGCACACCATTTAGTGTGATAGTGCAACATTAGACCTACGCGTGCAGAGAATCGCTTCAGTCGCGTGCGTATCTGGTACAGAAGGTTTCCTAGATCTACGTGCATCTCTGCAGTGTCTTTCTTAAGGTGCAACGACATCTTGAACGGGAACAGACAAACATCGACGCTGTCCAAGAGCTTCCGATCGTCGTATGACTAAACATGGTCGGTCAAAAAAGTGCGACCTCTGACAACACCTACCGACATTACTTCATGAGCCCGTCCGCGCGCGACCATTGCCCACGCAGAAGCCATGAGTTCCGACGAGAGGCTGTGCGCACCGTTAATGAGAGCCAGCTTCGCAAACGTGACGTAGTCCTCGTGCTGAGCGTTGCGGTAGGCGTTGATGGCCAATACGTAGTGGACTTTTGCGGAGAGATCGAGTCGATCTGCTTCCTCTTGTTGCGAAGGCAGCGGTGCAGAGGGCCACCGGATACTTTCTGGGTTGTCGGGTAGATACTGGTCGCCAAAAGGTGGCTTATGCATATCCAGTGCCTCATCGCGGACGGCAGACCGCTGGAGACGTAGGGAAGGTGTGGAGCTGCAGAACTTGTCGAACTCCGCAGTTGCTTCCTCTGAGGCTTCCCCAATGAACTTGAAGTATCGCTGAAGGAGTTCCATCGTATCCCTCGATATCTTCCGCTTGCCATCGAACAGGGGCATCTTGAGGGGCAGCACCAGCGGTAGAATATGCTGGGCCAAAGCCCAGTCAGGCGGATGCTTTAAGCCGGAGCTGTGGTTCTCGTAGCGAAGGCGTCCGCGGGGTAATCTCTCACTGAAATAAAGTGTCAACACATCTATTTCCTCGCTACGAAACAAACCCGCACAAACAAAGCAGGCACTGCACAGCTTCCGACGCTGCATTATCGCGAACATCGACAGTCAACGCAGGGTCTTTTCGGAAGAGTTCCCGGACCACGGGATGGGCCATGGCCTCGCCGAGAGCTTTAAGGTAGAAGCGGATAAAGGTGCCCTAAAGCATGAGACCCGTAAATTTAAGCCTGAATCAATGCGATACCTCATTGATGTCGCACTTCTTGACCTCGCCAAGCGCTTCGTGTCCGAGCTTGAGAACGAGCAGCGCCTTAGTGGGCAGACGAAACTGTGTCTTCGATCCAGGGCTGTAGAGTTGTCGCAGGTACTCTTCGGTGAGATCGCCTTCGTGGTGCTGCGCAATGACGTAGCAGGCCTTCCATAACGCAGTTGAAGCTGTCCATCGTCCCATACGCGCAAACTTCGAGAGAAGCGCGCCAATCTCGCATAGCTTCTTTGTGTCGAATTCGGAACACTTCAGTTCGATGAGCGTGTTTAGGCATCGGGCAAAACAGTCGTCGGCAGCCGTGTTACCGTCCTCTGCCGCTAGCAGCAAATGGAGGAGGCTAAAGTTCATAGTGGAACACTGCCATGATGGGACTATATCGCTGCGACGTACCGCAGGATCCAGTCCGCAGCTTGGTCGACTTTGCCGTTCACCCGCAGGCTGTCGATGAGGAGGCACATGTCCTCCATACGCTTGTTTTCGTCAGCACTCGTCCATTCGAAGCGGTTAGCTGGCTGTGCATCACTCGAGTGAGCTTGTGCGTCCACGTTCTGCAGCACATCGCTACCAGCCGCCCCCGTCGAGCCCCTCAGCAGTTCCACTAGCCATTCGCTCGGCACATTCAGCTCTTTTCGTGACACGTCGTCATTGTTATTAGCCTAGAAAGGAAACAAGTAGCGTTGCTAGAACAGTTCCCCTCGCTTACCTTGATGTCAAGTGGATCCGAGTGCGATGTGGAACGGTTGCGACTCCATCTTCCCGAACGTCGTTGAGCGTCACTACCCATAAAGTACTCGATTCCGATCTTCCTCCGAAGTTGTGGTTCACGGGTCTCCTGCTTGTACGCGTCGATAGGTTCCCGGAATTCGCCCACGTGCGCCTCCTGCAGCCAGACAAGCCTGAAGTCCCAGTAGAATAACAGCTAGGAAGAAGCTGAACTTACTCGTCCTTCCCGTCTACCTGCACGAGATATTCGTTCTTTACTTTGTCGACGAATCCGAAACGAGTGCCGAGGATGCGTCGAATGGATCCAATGGCCGGTCGCTCGTTGCACTGCTTCGCTATCGGCTCACTAAAACACTACCACAAACAATGCTCGGAAGTTGCAGAATAGCACAAAGCAAAGCATACTTACCCGTTTGGTCCATGCTTCGCGGTAGGGTACGCAGGATTTGCCGCCATCAAGGCGGTCTTAAATAGTTCTTAACTTGTTCAGGAGATCATCATTAAAGCGCAAACAAGAAACAGGCGAGTCAGGAAATGGCTCTTCTCTCGGAGTCAACGTGAAAAAAAGGACGGAATTTGGTGTCTCGAAAAGGTTTCAAGAAGCTGCACTGGACAGTAGCTACTCCTACACTACCCGGATGGCAAACCAGCAGCGGCAAAAGCACGCGCCGACTAGCATCCAAAAATTGCTCTTCAAACGTAGGTAGGGAATCCACCGACGAGTTTCAAGTGGATCAATCCTCTCAGCAAGATATCGACGCGAGTCGCTTAAGGGAATGTGCGACAGAGGTCGCACCCGATCGACCGTCGGTCGGATGACCCGCAGCATGCAATATCACAGTCCGTTTTAGTGCGGCGTCGGAACCAGCACTCTGACTCATGCAGTGTTTGGTTCTTCGCAACTAGTGAGAACAGAAACTGTCATACGAGCCGCTAGTCTGCTGACAAATGCTGAATTTCCGCGTAACAGCGAGGATCTTTGCAATTTTAGTGGGCAAAAATGAGCATCAGAGCACGCACATTAATGCTCTGAAATCGGCATGCGATCACTGTTAAATTGAGTTCATCACATACAGTGAACTTACTTCTCAGCATCAGCGTCCTAGCGCATCATCCCAAGGAATTGGTGTAGTATACGTGAGCCGTTCGAATGCGATGATACGTTCTGTGTGGGTAACTGGACAAATGAGCAACAGAAGCCCTCGAGCGAACATCTCGGGTGACTGAAACAAAATGTTTGTTCATAATAGCGTTGAAAGGGTGTCACCTGACTTGAGATACTAACGTAGATTGCCAAATCCTTGTACTCTGTGCCTTCCACACGAGCGCTTCAAGCTCGAGTAAGATGTGCGCACCCCAAGCGCATTGAATTTCGGCCGCATAGCAGTAAATAGAAGCCATCCGCTAGGACAGGCTTTATCATATGCTAGACCAAACCTCTAGTCTGCGCAGAGAAGACGCGCTAAGCAAATTTTCGGCACATTTTAAATTGTCGACTAAATTTTTGGCCTTGCTTTGTTAGTCTATACCCGACAGTGGCACCGTACCGAGCAAGTGCACCAAAAGCATATTTCTGGCGACATAAACAAGTAGTTGCGGAAACGAGTCCCGAGCCCTATACGACTGTTGGGTTTGGTTCCACGGTTGGCTTCCACGATGGCCTTCGCTTTGGTGGCATGTTGGACTCCGAGGATCTGTAGGACCCGTCGGTATTTCGTCGCCGTGACGCAATATTACTTTTGTGCTTGCCCAAATAAGCAGTTTAACGGTTTTGCGGCAAACTCCCATGCTTACGCTAGCAATAAATGCGACATCTCAACGGGATACCTGAGCGACTAACGTGACCTTAAAAAGGAACGACCATGCTTGTACTGGACTGCCCGCCGCTCATAGCAAAGGTCGACTATAAACAATGAAAATGTAAACAGTTTACAAAAAGAGGCCCTTCATTGCGTATCATAAGTGTAATCGATTGATAAATTTCGGTCGCAAAGGGTTACGTTGACGACAAGAACAGTTCGGAAGGAAGCGGTAGCAGAGTAAAGGTCACAGTGTATTGCAGGAGTGATCGAAGTGAAGAGTTAGGGGCGTCATGGAAGGCACAAAAACGATGGAGTCCGAAAAAGGAACAAATTTTGAACTGAAGGTAGTCGATACGGGCAAAAAACGGTGACGCTTTACGGGATCTTTTTGCGGATATGCTCGGCAACGCCCTTGTGAACGCCTTCGCCCCATCGTTCGTAGCGGTGGCCGACGCTTCCGAGCAGCTGCCAGACGACCGCCTCCTTCAACACCTTCGGCATCGAGTGCATCGCCGCTTTGAGCTCACTAAATGGAAAGTTGAGAAAGAGGAAATCGGCTAAGCCGGTACTCACCCCAGATAGTCGTTGATCTTCTTGAGCGTATCCTCGGTGAGGACGTCAATCGGTGACAGAACCTTCTAAACACGACATTAGTCTGGCGGAGCTGCTGGAAGCCATTACCGGTTGAGCCGCAAACTCCTCCACGAGGTCAGGGAACTGCTCGCAGGTGACCTTCCACGCTTGCAGGCGTTTGCTGTAGGACTAAATTTGTCCGTGTAGCATATTATTTTTCAGTGAATGCAAATTTTTTCAGCGAGAGGCCTTTTCCCGCTATTTGCATTATCTAACATACCTTAAGAACACGTTTCTTCTGCGGATCGTCGCATTCGATGTCCTCGAGCAGTACTCCTTGCAGGCACATCTCCAGCAGATGATCGAAGAGTTCCTACATGGGTTCTTGTTTGTGAGCGGACATATATGCGGCCTACCTGACGGTCTCGCGGTTCGCGGCCGATGAAGGACTCGTCAACGATAAACTCGACGAGCTTCTCGCAGCGTATGCTGCGATCAGCGTCAAGATTATGAGCAAATCGTGCATTTATAAATCTAAATCTAAATTTCGGAGCAATCGTGAACCGCGTTTCAAGTAGCCGCATACCGCGTGAAACAGTCGGAAGAGGCGGTCCTGCTCGCTCTCGCCCATCTTCGACTTCTTCCTTCCCGCATTAATGATGTCCTCGGCGAGCCCGTCCATAGCACTGTCCGACGGCTGCGCACGTTCCATGGCGTTTCCGCTCGCGATATCGGCGGTCGAATCCGGCACATCAGCGGCCGTAATGTGCTCCACATTCACCTAAACAAGAGCGTCAAAAATTAGTCGCACAAACATGTAGGTCACTTACAACTTCGACATGCGTCCGTTTTTTGGTGGACGGCTTCGTCTGCGTACTGCTTTCGCCAGGGCGATGAACTTGTGCGTCGGGCTGGTGGCCGGAGACTGCATCAAGCTTCAACTGCGTCTCCTTGGACGCCGTGGCCTTGTTGGAAGCAACGACTCGAGTCTAAACCTAGCAGTTTAGCAAAGCCATTCCTAGTGCGAACCAAAAGGTAGAAATTTTGGGTTATTAGTTATGCAGCAGTCTGTTACCTGATTCACCGGAGAGCAGTGCGGAGCTACCGTTGACGTGGAGTCGACACGTGGCTCAGTTGGCGTTCTAGGAGGCTGCTCGGCCTGATTCTGCAACATTACCACTGGCGGCGGCGTGTAATTCTCGTTAATGCCGTCGGCCGGTGCCCAGTCGGATGCGTCATTGGCCTAGAAATTAACATGTTGTACTCGCAGATTTGTGTTTTCTTACCGTGAATCCGAATGGATCCGAGTACGATTCGGAACGGTTGCGACTCCATCTGCCCGAATGTTGCGGAGCGTCACGACTGTCGCGAACCGAGCGATTTAGGGTTCGTGCAACTTGAGTGCAAACTTGGCTAATGGGGCTGGGTGTTGAGCCATTGGCGAAACTCCGACAAACATGCGTGTTATTGGGTACGACTGCATTTCTTATCAGTGTCAGCCGACGTTGGGGCTATTGACGAGGGCAAAAGCTATGAGGAAATCGTGTTTAGGGACAAAAACAGGGAAGTGAAACAAAGGGAATTTGCAGCGAATGCTGCAAAACTGCAGCTATGAGTGCATGTGGGTTTGCAAAAGGGCTAAAAATGGACGGGATGCCGATTGCGCTGGAACGATGATGCCGATGCCGATGGAATCACCATGGTCGAATGGATCAACAACTTGCATGGCTATAAAAGCCGTTCTTATCTGTTTTAGATGCCTTTCTCACCCTTTCAGTTTTTGCATTACAATCATTGTCATTGGACGCTTGGACGCTATAAAACCTTAATAATTTACCCGTTCTTACCTTATCCCTTTTGAACCTAAGCCACTAGGAATTTGCTAGTGAAGCGCGGCCCAGACCCGACGGCAAGGGCGAGTCGCGATAACGACCAACGAAGTACTCGATTCCGATCTTCCTCCGAAGGTGCGGTTCACGGGTCTCCTTCTTATACGCGTCGATAAGTTGCCGGAATTCGCCCACGTGCGCCTCCTGCAGCCAAACAAGCCTGAAATCCCAGTACAAAACCCGCTAGAAACATGCTGAGCTTACTCGTCTTTTCCGTCGACCTTCACAAGATACTCGTGCTTGTTGTTGTCCACATATCCGAAACGAGTGCCCAGGATACGTCGGATGGAAGCGATATCGGGCCTTTGGTCGCACTGCTTCGCTATTGGTTCACTAAAAAGCTCTCCCAAGCAGTGCATGAGAGGTGCAAAGTAAGAGAAAGTAGCCGCATACTTACCCGTTTGGCCCCGCTTTGGCGGTTGGGTACGCAGGCTTAACGGCCTTTGTCGGCTGTACCATGAACTCGCGTCCCTCCTCCTCCGGCCAGTCGGACCACGCCATCACCCTTCTCTTGAAGTAGTCCAGCTTCTTATCGACCTCCACCATGTTGTTGTTGGTGAGCCATTCAAGCCTAAAGATCGTTGCTTTTAATGCACGAAGATGACACTACAATGTGGCATCAAAGGGTAATTGACATACGCTTTCAAGCCTTTGAGCTTCACGAGGAACTCCCGTTGACCGTCTTCGCGGAACCCGATGCGAGTGCCCATTATGCGCAGCACCTCATTGTCCGCTGGCTTGGTGACGTCGCAGACCGCAATAGGCTCGCTAGAACACTCTTACTAGGCGGCAGAGTCTCCAAAGGGGCGAGGAAGTGAAAGTGGTGCAACTTACGCGTTGGGTCCCTCCTTCGCTGTTGCACACGCATGCTTAGCAGGCTTTGCCGGCTTCTTGGTGGTCTAAAACGGATAACGGTTCGTGGAATAATTGAATGGTAAAGGTCAATGCTGAGGTATCCGTACTTTTTTCTTGACGGGACCTGCGGGCTCCATAAACTCGCGTCCCTCCTCGTCCGGACAGTCAAGCAGGGATCTCAAAACCCCCCGGAATTCCGGGGGTACCCCCGGCTTTTGACCATTTGCCCCGGATTTTCATAGGTAAAATCCGGGGGTTAAATTCAGCATTGCCTCTGACTTAAATTGTCACGGACTTGTTATAAGTTATAGGTGTTAACTTTGCTTCCCCCTTACCTATATAACCTTGCTTCCCCCTTT
>JNEY01000166.1:239111-253034 GCA_020875895.1 Aphelenchus avenae | reverse complement strand
GGGGGGGGGTCAGTGCCGATCTCTAATCCTCGGCTACCAGCTGCTTCGCTTTCGGATGCTAATGCGCAACCGCAGCGCGAATGAAGGGGTCGGCGAAGTTCGCATCGTAGTCGTCCTGACGTTCAGCGTACGCTTCAAGGAACAACTGCCCGGCCCTCTTGGTGTCGTGCCTAAACGAAGAGATTGCTGCCTGGCTATGGTTAAGGATTTGGGACTAGAGATGTGTGTTCGTACGTTAAACATTCCGCGTCCGTTGTCCTTACGGACAAACTTACCTTGGTTCGATGCTGTGACGGATTCCTTCGATAGCCTCGTGAAGCCAGTCGCTCAATAGCTGCGGATCCGACTGAAGTTTTTCGACAGCCGCTTCGCGGAGCGTGCCGCGAAAGCTGAGAGCTCTTCCAGGCCTTGCCTTGCTAGATACTGACGATGCAAGTACGAGCAGATTCCCTCGATCTTTTTCCAAGTTCCGGCGGTGGGCGCGAGGTTCGGCACGTCACCCACCTTTGCCTCGTTCACCTATAAACCGATACGCAAATAAAACGAAACAAGATACCCAAACCGGCCAAGGGATCTTTACAGAACAAATAGGTAAGGCTCGCCCCTATGATCTGTTCTCCTCCCCCTTCAACATTTTGATTCCGCTACGAATCTGGTCGCGTCCTATGCTACCCCTAGACTCCCTACCTTCCGATGTATGTTCTCGAAGAGGCTGTCACGGACGAAGTTGTAGACGTTCCCAAAAGCAAACCGCTCTGAGAACATCTCGAATTCGAGGTTGACCTGAATCGTTACTTTCGTCATTTGTTTGGCGTCAGGAACGCTTGCAAACTGGCCGAATTCAATGTACCCAATCATAGATGGACGTATATGCTTGCATCAACGTCTGCGGCGGAAAGTCTTCGCCGTCGAGAATTCTGCCAAAGAGGCCATGCAGGAAAGCTCGAGGGGTCGCTGAATCCATCGAGGACATGCTTCAGAAAGTGACGAAAATAAATCTCGCAACTTCGAGTAGGTCTAAGGTGAACGACGTATGCGTCTAAATGACTGACCTTTTAATGCGAAGATTGCATACGTTAGACTTCGATGAAGGCGTTCGCGGAGCGTAGCCCGATGTGCGGCCGTGTTTTCAAGCAGTACCGAAGTCCCACGAGCGCATAACCTCTCAAAGTTTCCGAAAATAACTTCCGACTTTTGCATAGTCATCAAGGAGAGGTCTCCTCCTTGCATACTATAATGCGTGCGTACAAAGATATTGTAAAAGGAGGAATAAGCCCTCCTTTTACATAGGCTTATGCCAGGGAAATCAGAAAATGCATCCATTTGATTGGGGCCAATTAGCGGGATCTAGTCTTCTGCAGCTCCCATTGCTGTCCCACTAACGGCGCTGGCCGTTTCAAAGCGTGGCTCTAGTTGTCACTTATTTCTCAACGTCCCTTTCGCTCCGTACGCCACGCTTATTGCTCCCTAGTAGGCAGCGTAGGGAGTCCCTACCTTCGTATGTATGTGCTCGGAAAGGCTGTCACGAATGAAGTTATAGAACTCCTCACGGGCAAGTGTCGTGTTTGACGGCGACATGGCTCCGGGTGTCATCTGAATCTTACCTCCATCAGTTATTCAACGGATGAACGCTAAAGAAGATGGTCGAGATCAAGTACCGACGTAAAAATGAACGTATATGCATCTATCCAAGTCTGCCGCGAGAGCCCTTCGCCGTTCAGTTCTGCCAAAGATGTCATCGAGAAAAGCTCGACGGGTCGCTGAGTCGGTCGGGGACATGCTGGGGAAAGCGTCACAAATTAGTCTCGAATAGTCAGTCTCAGCTAGAGTGTGGAGAATGGCGTGTGTGAGAACTTCGACGACTGGCTTCTTAACGTAAAGTACGACATCAAGGAGCGAGTTCGCATAACGCATGGGAGAGGGAACATAAGCCAGGCATGATGCAGGGATGGGGACTCGCCGAAATAAAACTGAATCCGAATCCGAAGCATCCCCTAAGAACAAAAGCGAATCCGAAACGTGTCGGTACCAAAAGTCGGGGGATCAGTTTCGGTAAAAGGCCGGTTTCGGCGGTCGAATCCCGTGGTTATCGCGGCGGCCGAAGACAAGGCTGGGACATTCGGTCTAGGTCTCGGTTTTCGGAGAATTCTGTGTGATTACTGGTGGTCTCGGTTTGGTCGAAAAAACGATACTAAACCGAGACAGCGACTGCCGCTAGGCGGCGCCCTGCGAATTTAGACCGTATGACAATTCTATTCCATAATATGCTGGCGCCGCCTCCGGCGGACCTAATATTTGCGGCTCGTTCATATAGCAGACGTCAAGCAAGCAATTTCTACTCCTATAACCCCTAGGAGAGCATATACTCGTACGGAGTCCACAAGGTGCCGGTCCGAAACCTAGCACTTGACCTAAACAAACCGAAACTTTTCACCCCTCATCGAAACCGAGACATCATGTCTCAAATCTGCCTTGCCCCTACCAAAATGTTTCGGCGTCGGTCTTCGGCCAGGGCTGCAAAGCCCTAATCCCCACCAAGCCGAGTCCGATACCTCAAAACGGTCCGAGAGTCTCGGGAAATTGCGACCGAGATATCAACAAATCGTATTTTGATACGTGTGATACGTACTAGGTATGTAGGGATTAAGAACACCAATCGACTCACGTCCAATTTTCACTAACGGCATTGATTCTGTGCCCTTTTTTGGTCAGTAAAAGATTCAATCGTGTACAACTGTTTGGCTATAAAAGATTCGGAAATTCGGTCGAAATTTCGAAAACCGAATCCGAATTCCCATCCCTGGCATGATGTATGGCTTGCGTTTAAGCAATATCAAGCTCCAACAAGAACGATACCCGACGACTGCTGAACTGTTTTCGTCGAAAATTCGTCAACGAGTTCATAGTCAATGTAAACCGAGCAAAGCTCCGAAGGCGTCAGAAGATGTTGGCCATAATGCGCCGTATTGGTCATTAAGTACGTGACCATTGCCTGTGTTGACGAGCTCTGTGCATCCGGCGAGCCAATTATCGTCAGAATCCTTGCTATCAGCGGTACGCCTGTTTCAGTCGGCTGCGGTAGTCTCCAAGCTGTATACTACGCCGGGTACAAGACTTGCGGTGTAGGTGCAGGTGTAGAGGTGCAAAACGGTCTCTTTTGGTATGATAATTTTTCCGACTTTTTACCACGATCGGTCAAGTGTTCGCGCGCCTTAAGGACGCACAGAGCGCTGAAGATATGTCCACCGTAATTATATCTCCGCAGCCGACAGGAAAAGTTCAACCTTAACCTCGCAACCAAAGTCTTTTTGTTTGCTTGTAGCCCTTTGTTACCTCCGAAAAAGCGTATTTATACATGTAGATGAAACGGTCGCCGTGATCTGCGTGCTGTGGCTAGGGCGCTGGCGCCGTTCATCGAATAGTCATAGGCTGCAAAGCCGCTAAATGTGGCTACTCTTTCGCTATCTCTTTCTCGGCGTCCTCTGAGGACGTCGAAACGCGGCCTGAGCACTCTAATGCGGTCGCTTTCGTCGGCTGCGAGAGCGCAGTTCGAGATAACGACTCTCGCCATGTGACGTAACGTATCGATCCACCTTGTGCGAAAACGCGCTTACCTCCGCCCGACTTTACTAGTTCGAAGCGCCCTTCTGGGATAGCTTTGTAACTAATCAATGCGTTATCAACATAGCTAGAACTTGGCCCATGACTTTCTTGCCACTTAGTGCTGGGTCATTCTAACTATGTGTGTTCTGGCAGCTCGGTTTTTGGCATGTGTTGCTTCTAGTGATGCTTTTTTGCTTTTTGCATACCCAACGGTATGAAATATGCTAGAAAGACTGTGAATTGTATTGATGGCGCTGACCTCTCTTGCAACCACGTGCAACGGGCCTTCAAGTCGAGGCCCGGCCCGGCCCGCGGGCCTTGGGTTCGAGGCTAGACAGAAAAAATCCCGCTTGGTCCCCCTTTGGTACTTTCCATAGGCTAAAGTGTTGCCCCTTATAATGAGTTTAAAGTACAACATTCGAGTATTTTCACCTAAAATAGCTTGCCGCAGGCACTGTCAGAGCGACTTTTTAACTAATTTGCCAAAAATTTACAGAAAATTTGACAAAAATATGGCAATTTTTGAGCCCTGAAATTTATCAATCGTTACTTTTTTGGCACGATGACGGTAAATGTTTGTCATCACTAACGCTAAGTTGAGCCCCCCGGGCCTAAACGGGCCGGGCCAGGCCTACCCCAGGCCCGGCCCGGCTGGTTCTGCGAAATCGGGGCCCGGGCCCGGCCCGGTTGCACACGGTTGCTCTCTTGTGCCGTGGTAACTCCTCCGTGACTTATGCCGCGTCGTGATAACCCCACTGCGCATTGATTGTAACCCCGAAAAGTACCCATCGGCATCACCCATCCTGATGCTAAACTGCCATGTTAAAAGTTGTTACCAACATCGTCGATATTGACGATGGTGTTTATTATCATCACTAAACATAGTTTTAAGCGGTGGCGTTATTAACTTCAGCATCACTGTTTATGTGCCACAGCCTCATCTTCATCACTTAGCGTCAGTGATGACAAACATTTACCGTAATCGTGCCAAAAAAGTAACGATTGATAAACTCTTTTGACCATAAAACCAATCTATCTAAAAAAGATTTCCACATACGCGATCATATGTTCTTGGATTTTACGTCGTTAGTTTCTTTTCCTAAATTGCTCTTTTTCACCAAGCTGCTTACGTAATGGACGAAGCGCCATCTCCCAATAATTTTGTTGGAGCATCGAACATGACAGAAGCGGAAGACGTTCCGTCGACCGGAGGCGACACAGCTTCATTGCACGTACACTGCGACGCGCGCGATTCGACCTACACACGACACAGTACGTTTGTCGCTAGTAATACGCGTGCGCGCAGAAATTACAAAAGGTGGTCCATTCTTGCGTAGAGAAGGCTGCTCGCGAAGAACTTCGCGTGAAACATGCGCCATATGGTTCCCTATACTTCGGTCGCTGAGGATAACTGTACCGACTGCTACAAAATCATGGTAGCTTAAAGTGTCAAGGTGCCGTCTAGTACATCAGTGGAACGGAGGTTCTTCCGATTCCGGCAAGCGGCAGCAGCACTGATCCAAATTTGTCCTGGGGACACCATTAGAAATGCCTCTGTAGTTGCTACAGACGTAGCAATGAAGGGAGAGATTCGGCCACCGTTACGCGCTGTCAAGGGGGGAGGGGAGTACTCAGATATGATGTGATGTCACACTGTGCATACTAAAATGGCCCGCGGCTAGGCGCCGACCGACGAAATTTTCACTATATTTCTCAAGTTTGCGACTAATAATTTCGTTGTTATCGTATAGCAGCGGGCTTGTTAGGTTTAGCCTAAAAGTTCCAATAGGGGGCCCGGGACTTGTCGATGTCCGGGACCGAGACCCGAACCCCTATTCCGGGACCGGACCCCCCACCCCCCCCGCCCAACTAAAGATCGGCACCCGTACCGTATTACGGCCCGTACCGTACCGTACTACCGTACTATCGGAACGGCTGTACGGTACGGGTGGGGTTTGCCGATTTTTACCCCCAATGTACCCCATCAGAACGGTAGGCGGGAACGGTACGGAGTATGTAGTTGGCCAAAAAATGAAACGGCACTTTCAGTCGTTGGAACAGCCTGTTCCTACTGCTTCCGTTCTTAGAGCCCGCCGTTCGCGTCGGCGAGTACTGGCGTGTTGATCTCCGGGAACAATCACTGGACCAGCTCCGGCAGTCGCTGACAAAGTTGCTCGACCGTAACTGCAAGTCGAAGCAAGTCCTCATGGATGTGTACATGGCGGTTCATCAAATGGTTAGTTGGTTCTCCTGAAGCGTGTGACTTCTATGATAATATAGGTATCTCGGCGTTTCGGAAGCGAATGCTACGCGTACATCAGCGAGGCGCTAGCCGGATATGCGCGTCAAATGGTTGGTTTGCTGTCTCTGACTTCGTACCGAAATACCTGCGATGTCCGGGATTAACAAAGTTATCCCTATCCCAGGACCAAACGTGCCCAATGGTTTGCGAGAAATCGGAAATACAGAAAAAGGGGAAAGAAATTCCTGCCATCCGGACCGCCACAAAACAACTTTTTTAACGGAAAGTGATGATTTTTCCCCAAAATAAATGCGGTAACATTTTTTTGAGTTCGTGCCTAACAAGTCTTTTTACTTACTTCTCTTTGAGTCATGATATCCGCCTGAAAAAAGTACGAGTGGGGTAAAGCAAACTTTCGGGCGCGACTGAAAACCGGCCTAAACGACCTGCAAGAGTCTCCCCCCTTCTGATGGCAAAAAACCCCCTAATTTAGGTAAACTCCGCTGAGAACCTTCTCGACGACATCGTCCGCCTGTCTGCACTCTTTGACGAATCCCTCCAGGACGTCAAGGCGGCCTGCCAATACATGGAGCGCCACTATGACGCTATGGACTTGCAAAAGTTCTATGACGATGCCTACAAGCCCGTCAACTACGACGACCCAGTTGGAAAACCAAAAGAGGCTCAGTACAAACCGGTGATCGACATCGGACGTCGAACCTTCCGAGAAGCTGTAGTGGAGTACGCGAAAGAAAACAGAATCGTCCGCGACAGGTGGCTCGAAGCCGCCGTGGGCGAGCTGCAAGCTGGAGCGATGCCTTCGTAAGCTTTTAGTGCACAACGTGCTGGTGGGTACGCGGGTGGATCTTCCCTATTAAAGGGGGGAGGGATTTTATGATCCATGAAGGAGATCCATGAAAAAATGTATGGGGGAATCAGTGTCGATAAATTTCGTCGGGTTAACTACCCAAAACCCTTCAAACGCACTAAGAATTCAAGAAAGAACAAGTACGCAAGAGCCCGTCTAAATCCCAAAATAAAAAACTCCGGCTTTTTCATCGAAACTACGGAGGATGGGTGACCTTACTATACAATAAAAAAGCGACACGTGTACTTGTTTGGGTCTTTTGGCTATTAATTTAAGAGCGTATGAGGCCGTACCATACTCTCGTACCGTGCGGTGCGAAGTACAAGTTCGAGGGGGTTAGTACGGTACAGAGTACGGAACTGCTACAGACTGTCGACCTTTAGGCCATTAGGTGTCACGTGTCTTGAGGCGGACGTCGTCGTTTGGTGTCGATTTGCGAACAGATAAGGTGCATTCTTGGGGCATTTTTTTGGTATAATGAACCATAATGAATGCATAATTTGGGAATAATTTACCTCTTCTGTAATGGACCTCGTAGGAGCTTCAAGGAGCTCAAACAAGAAGTAGGAACCGGGCTAAAAACTGGAAAATCAAAATTTTCGGAAGCTTCTGGTTATAAACGAGCGCTTGCAGTGACTCCGTGAAGCAGAACCGCAAGCTTCTAACAGACGCCTTCAAAAGCTCGCCCGATTTCTATTACGAGCACTTCGAGAGGCCGTTCATTCGAGCATGCGTCGCCTACTACCACGATAAAGCTAAGAATTTCGCCAAAGACGTCGAGCTGAGCCGGTACGAGAAAATGGCCAACGAATGGATCCGGGTGGAGACCGAGCGAGCCGAAGTCTTCCTTCTTGAACCGCATCGCTCCGACTACCTGACGACGCTGACTGAGCTCTTCGACCTAGGAATGGAGAAATTTCAGAGTCCGTCTTGACCGCGTACACATTCTATTTTATGTTCTACCAATACTCTTCGTAGACGTAAAATGTATTTGTATTTAAGTAAAAGAATTGTGGTACCTTTGAAGAAAGGGAGTTAGAGTATACAGGGGACCATCAATCTAGGTTCAGCAGGAGGTGGAGGGGCTCGCCCTAGGAACACAGGCGACAAGAAAAGCCGTCAACAGTACTGGGCTTAGCTACAGTGAACGACAGTCCTCTTTGTGTGACAACTGAGAGTCTCACGAGCCCGCCCGAGTTGTTATCCTAAGGCGAAATGCGGCCCTCCTTTGCGCTTCTGATGAGAATGCGGATGCTTACAATCCTAGCAGCAGGAGCTTTTACGGAGGGCCAGCTTTATGCCTTCTGTTTTAGCGTTCTCAAACTATATATGGCGGACCATTCGTATTTCGTTTTGGAAATTCTGTGGAATTTTGCTTTCGAAACTCAAATTGTGCTTTCGTTCGCGTACGACCTTTGGATTCGGTTAGAATTTCTCGCCGTGCCTATTCCTGGCGCGATGATGCGCATTTCATCAAATAACCCGCTTTAAACGGGTTTCAGCGTTCGCTTACTGCCCGGACGACACCTACTCTGCGAAGTTTCTCCACATAAAGTTCAATCTCACGCCCGCAGTATTCACAAGATTGTCTTTGTCTTTGCAAGTCGATCTTTGTTACCCTGATATACATAGCGTGTGTACGGATAGAGAGTTGAGGCGTATTCTGGCTGGGACATTCTCGTCGACCGCTGACGATTCGTAAAGCTCAATGCCGCTCAAATGCGGCTATTCTACTGCGAGGGTCCTCTTGAGCCGACGAGGCGCGGCTAAAAGCCCTAACGCGGTCGCTCTCGCCAACTGCGAGAGCGCAGTTCAAGACAACTGCTCTCTCCGTTTGACGTTCCGCGTCGATTCATCTCGTGCCAAATTGTGGCGGCTTTTCTTGCTTCCCTTTTTTTGGGTGTCATGCCAGCGAAAGCGTTTTCAAAGTGGCTGGAATGTGCCCTAAGGATCGGCAAACCCCACCCGTACCGTACTGCCGTACCGTACCGACCCACTCGTACCGTACAGCAGGGCTGGGACCGATACCAGGTATCGGTTTTCCGATACTATCAGTGCATTTTGGAGGTATCGGTATCGGTCGAAAAACCGATACTAAACCGAAACTTAGAGACAACGCCTATAGGCGCCACCCGAGCGAATTTTTTACTACGACTGTTGATTTTTTACCAAAATTCGCAAGTTTGGCCTACGGCGAACCTTAAACTTCACATGCAGGTTTTGTCCCTGGCACTTAGCCCCTTGAAGTGTCTTCAATGTTGGCTACCTGTTACGAAATAAACTTGGTGAAGTATCGGTATCGGTTTTCCGATAGTATCGAGCCATTTTGTAGGTATCGGTATCAGTATCGGTTAGTTTCTGACTATCGGTATCGGTATCGGTATCAGCCGTACCGATAGTACGGCAGTACGGTACGGTACGGGCCGTAATACGGTACGGGACGGCTCTAGGACGGCCCGAACTCGTTACAAAAGGCCAGGAAACACAAACCGTGCCGTACTGGACCCCCGACCCGTACCGCCCAGCCGTACCGATAGTACGACAGTACGGTACGATATGGGGCCGTAATACGGTACGGGTTCCGATCTTTAATGTGCCCATCTGTTACCTCAAAACGTGGATTCAAGATTTAGGTCTGCGGTTGTCTGTCGCCGCGTTTAAGCATATTCGTTTGCCTACATTTCTTGGCCGCACCGAGCGGCCTATAATAATGTACAACGAGCCATCTCTCATTACTTGCGCGGCGTCAGCCGACGCTGCAGTAGAGGAGCGCGTTTCGTCGACGGGAGGCGATACAGCTCTCGAGGTTGGGGACGGCAACTTCTGCGAGAAGGCGGGTATGTTCCTTGGCTTATATGTATAGGGGAGAAGGTAGCTGGTACAAGGGGTGTGTTCTGACAAAGGCAACGATGGCTGCAGCTCACATATTATGGGAGCGGGGGGGGTCACTGTCTAGGTAGCATAAGGGACGGTACGGCTGCACGGTACAGGAGGGTCAGTACAGTACGGCAGTACGGTACGGTTTGGGTTTGCCAATCTTTACTTGTTCTACCTAGTCAAAGGGTCCCCCCATAACTGCATCCCCCCATAATCGACTAGTACCCGTTCAGGCGACCTACCACGATCCCGACAAACTAACTTTCGCCACATGTTTTGACCGCAAGAAGCTTTGCTACGCTGCTATTCAAGGCTATAGTTGGCTATAAAATTACAGGCCGCTTTCCAACTCAGTTCAGGTTGTTTCTATCGTCTGTGTTCTTAGAACCCGACCTGGATTACTCTGCAAATATCGTGATATTCATCGAGAACGGTCGCTGGATGGCCTTCGGCAAAAGTTCCCGAAAGTGCTTCAGCGTGGTTGCAGGTCGAAGCAAGCTGTCACGGATGCATACATTGCGATTCACCAAATGTTGGCCAGCCTGCACAGCGCGACGTCCCACAATGCTTCAGGTATTCGAGCGCTCTGGACGCGAATGCTGCGAGTACATCAACGAGGCGCTCGTGGAGCATGCTCGACAAGTGGTTAGTAGGTAGCCCAGTCCCTATCTTCTAACTTTCTTCCGCCTGTAAACCGAACTCCGTTCCGTGCTGACCTCTCCTGTAGGGTACGGCATGGAAAACGGAACGGCGAAAAAAACCGCCGTTTTCTGTGCCGTTTACCACTAAAACGGCACGAAACGCGTCAGTTATCGAGCCTTTCCGTAGTCCGTTCCATATTACGTATTCCGTGCCGTAAATAACGGAGAAAGTGCCAAGGAACGGAGCCTCAAGCCGGTCAAATGAAGAACTTGGCTCCTTCTATAAAAAATAGGTCTATAAACTCTAAAATGCTTTATAAAAACTTTAAAACATTTCCGTATTTTTGGCTTCCTGACCCTACGCAAATAATCAAACGCCCTGAGCCGAAGCCTAAGCAAAAAAACCACCAGCCTAAGCATAGGCGTAAGCCTCAGGATGGACGGTGGCTGAGTACCAGGGACTAAGCTGGCCGTGCACCGACATGCCTAATGCAGCTCGCAGGTGCATTGCCTAATGCATTGCCTAATCCGGAGACAGTAAATTGTGATAAATGAGTATTCTTCAATTTCCGATGACATTTCAAGTGGCTTTTTTAAATTTTGTTTTAAGTACCGACACCGATGTGTAGGGCAGCACATAAAAGAGGTTCCGCGAGGAGGTCGGAAAGCGCTGGAAGGCGGGCGGCTCCGAGGCCTAGCCTTAATCTTTGTTGACGATCACCAGCTCATATAATGCATATTTAGGTGAACTCCACCGAGAAACTTCTCGACGACCTTTTCCGCATCTCTGCGCTCTATGAAGAAATCCTCACTGACGTCCAAGCAGCAGGTCGGTGCATGGAACGTCACTACGATGACACTTCTGCTTACCGGATACCGTCGCGGTTTATCGAAGATAAGGTAGAACCGGAAGACTTTCACTACGAGCCACTGGTTGACGTCGGACGCCGTGCGTTCCGAGAAGCTGTCGTGGGATACGTGGAAGGAAACGAAGCCGTCCTCGACAAATGGCTCGAAGCCGTCATAGGAGAACTGCAGGCTGGACCCACGCTTTCGTGAGTTGTCTTTACCGGGTACAATACTCTTAAGCCGGATCCTGAATCTCAGTAGCCTAACGCGCTGGTATGACCCGCTAGTGACCCGTCTCAATGCAGTTCCGAGCTCGCCATTTCTCAGAATTCTAGAAGTTGCAGTTCTCTGGACCGGGAGCTTTGCCAGCGTCGTATCGAGAAAAATACGTAGGTACTGATCCTGGATGTTTAGGTCCTGGTATTCAAGAAAAAGGTGCCCTAACCTGCTCCTGCTGCAGGCGGCACGTGGGCGAGACTCAACCTTTCGGGCTACGACATCATGTCCCACCATCAGAGCTCGGGTTCGGCCTTATGAGCTGTTAGTGCACAACACGCATTAATCAAAGGTTGCGATTTTCTCTAATAATCCGACCAGAGAAGCACGACTAGACCCATGCGTTTGTTAGTCCGAATGCGATACATGTTACAATCATGCGATTGTAGTGACTCCGTGAAGCAGAACGTCACGCTGCTGTCGGACGCCTTCCAGAGCTTACCCGCTTACTACTATGAGCACATCGAGAGGCCCTTCATTCGCGCCGGCGTCACCTACTATCACGGAAAGGCTAGGAAGCTCGCCGGGGAAGCTGAGTCTAGCGAGTACGAGGAAGCGACCAACGAATGGATCCGGGCGGAAACCGAGGCAGCTGAAGTCTTCCTTCGTGAGCCTCATCGCCCCGATTACCTGGCGACGCTAGCTGAGTTTTTCGACCTCGGGAAGGAGAAATTTCAGCGCCCGTCTTGATCGCATTCAAAAGAAGCCACTTTGTTTACCAATTTTTTCGCCTGGAACGGTAGTAGTATTTCATTAAAGACTTGCTGACTACTTGCGTAAAGTGAGAGAATCGGATTTGCTGAGCAAACGGAACGACGGTTTCAAGCATAAAATCGATTGAAATCATGCAACCGCTTAAAAGCGCATATAAATACGTTCGTCTAGGCCTGTTTTCTTCTTGTGGGGGGGGGGTAACCCGGTCCTCCCATTTTCAAATTTAGACTCCTTCACCTGAACTTTTATGTGAAAACTGGCAAGCCTACGACGTAACTATTTATTGTGCACTCAGGAACATTCAAGAAAATGCAGTTAAGGTGAACGTGGGTGATCGAAGGACTTATCCGGAAAACTTAATCGACATCTTTCCCTCGATATCCGTGCGTTCCATCGCCTAAATAGTAAGCGTACTGGAGGACCGAAAACGAGCATCGAGGAGGCTTTAGGGGGCGTACCTGACAGAACTCTTCGAAAGAAATCTCTCCATCTCCGTTGACGTCGGCCTCCAGGATCGTCCGGTCCGCAATTTGATCTAACTAAACTGTGCCAGTTCATTTCGGAAGTTGATGTGCGCAGACGGAGAACGGCGGTACGGACGAACCTGTTCGTTGGTGATGTTCGAGCCGACCATTTCCTTCAGGATGCCCTGGAACTCGTCGCGGGAAATGCAGCCTCCCTTGTTCAGGTCGAACATCAGAAAGGCGACTAAACAGCAGAGTTCCACCGTATCATGAAGATTACTGGACTAAGATTTCGCTGCCTTTGAATATAGCGGACCTTTTCCAATCTACAATTCAACTGCATTTGCAGTACCACACGACAGCGAGCCGTACATTTTGGCTCGGTGGATGATCACAGTTGCTCACAAAGCATGGGATGGATTGTCCGGAAAAAGCCCGTGAGCCTAACTAGATCGGAAACTGTACAGTTGGCACCGACGTACCTTAGCATACCGCCGTACTATCGGTACGGAGTACGGCATGGGTGGTGTCGGCCGGTACGTACGGCACGGCTCCACTTTCTCAGTATTCAGCACTAGTACGGCCGGTATTGCCGTTCCTCACCATACCGTATTACGGCTCGTACACGGTACAGGGTGATTAGTACGGTTCGGGTATAGTTTTGTCGATCGTTAAGCTTCTTTAAGCCTCACATTATTTCCGGACGCTCCCTTTAAGGAATGGCAAGATGACCATATGTCGCTTACATCGAAGCTTCTCCACTCGACTATTAACGATGTTCGGCTTTGTCTGGCTAACTGGCCGGAAATGTGCCAGGACTCCGACGAACTGACGGAATCCCACGTGGCCGTCCTTATCGCTGAAGCGTCCGTTTTCGTCCGGCGTCCCGGTTCCGCTAAATGTCGTCTGGTATGAAGAAGGTCCAAACACTATCGGGCGCCTACGTCTCCATTATTAGTGCGTCCACAATGCGTTCGGCCATGGGGTTCGAAGAGCGAAAACCGGGGATACGAAGAAGGTCGCCTCGATCGAGATAGCCTCGTCCTAAAGCTGGCGTTCGAGTTTATATGAGTATTCAAAGTATTCGGATATATCCTTTTCTATCCTGATCTATGATAGGAATATCCGTTGTGGATATTCCAACGGCGTCAGCCAAATGCGTATTTAGCGGGGCTATAGCCAGGTCGCAATTCGCGAGGACCAGCTGGCCTGATACTTTTAAGCAGTCGAACTTCGGAGGTGGCAAGTATACTCCAAACTCAACGTTTACCACTAGAGTTCGGCACCCGTGTCGTTGTACGGGCCGTACCCGTACCCGTACCCGTGTTTTTACCACGGCTTCCACGGCACGGGGGGGGTCACCTCGGGTACGGGGTACGGCACGGGGGG
>JNEY01000166.1:199270-210885 GCA_020875895.1 Aphelenchus avenae | reverse complement strand
GGTACGGTACGGCAGACCGTACTGGCTCGTAGCCGTATCGTACTCCGTACCGTACCAGTACGGCGCAGTACGGTACGGTACGGTACGGAGTACGGCCGTAGTACGGGATTGAGGAACACCAGCATTTTCTGCCGTTTCGCAGATAAAACGGAACATTAGGACATGAAACAACAAGGACATCAGCAGTAAGTGCTACAAACGGTGTTAAATACGACTGCATACCTCTCATTCTCGAGGAAATTTTTCGCATTTTGGTCAAAAATGCCTAAAATTTGCTCAGTTTTGGCTAAAAATGGGCATTTTTTGGCCGTTAGTACGGTACGGAATACGGCGCCGTACTGGGGTCCTGCCGTACCGTACTCCGTACCGTACCAGTACGGTACGGTACGGCAACCCGTACTGGCTCGTAGCCGTACCGTACTCCGTACCGTAGAGTACGGTACGCAGTCCGGTACGGTACGGAATACGGTACGGCCGACTACGTCTAGGCTGAGGTGCACAACGTGACGATGATAGCGGTCAAGGGTGTGTTAAATGGCCGGTACTCATAGGCCAGTGGCGTAACCAGGGGAGGACAAGGCAAATTTTACCTTCAAGTCACGTTTTGTTCACTGGTTTTGGCAACTTTTCGGCGACTTGTTCTTACGTCGGCGCTTACTTCTACTACGACGTCGACGTCGAATGGAGGTACTCCGAAGTAGTACGTGATGGTAAGGCGCTCGCATGTTGACTCCAGAGAGAATGCCACTAGCAGCTGCGTGAAGTGTTCGACTGGCACACGATCCCACTCGTCGAGATCGTTCTCCTCAACAAGGATATTGGCGTTTCGACGACCGGGTTTGTCACCGTTAACACTGGCCAAAAGGGGCGTGCCGCCTCGAACAAAATACATGTCGCGCCCGGGCCGGCCCGTTTACAAGGCCGGAAACTATCTGGACATCTAAAAAATTGCGAATAACCAGCAATAAATTTCGGCTTTTGTCAATAATTTTCATTTTTTTAAATGTCCACAATTGGATTTTGTGGCAACGCCGCTTCTGGTTCCTTTATCACCGACAATTTGGCACGCTATGCTATGATAGTAAATGTCTTTTTTCCATGACATTTGCTAATGATAGGGCCCGTCGAGCCTTGAGGCCCGGCTCGGCCTAAAGGCACGCCGGGCCCCGGACCGGGCCTTGGAGTCTGGCGGGCCGGGCCGGTGTTTTGAGGCCCGTTGGCCAGGATTAGTCACCGTACCAGGCACAGATGAACTGTCTCGGATGAACGGAGGACGTCGTTCTCGAAGAGAAACGCGATGTTCTCCATTAACAAGGACATTCGCATGGAGATCTCGAAGGTACGGATGCGCATGACTTTGAACGCCCACGTGAGCATGTCCGACAGCTGTTCCTTCGTGTACTCGTAGTCGATAGCGAAGCGGCCAACGCCGGAAATGCCGTCGGTAGCGCACTTCGCAATCGTTAGCACTTCCTAAAATGCAGTTGTAGCAGATGGGTAAATACCAGGCCTTAGACTTCGGGTGCCGTGCCGTACGCCGTGCCGCGTTCTGTGCCGTGGAACACGGCACGGAGTAGGGAGGACGGCGCCATAAAATGCCGTTTTTTTGCCGTTCCGTGCCGTCTTCAGTGCAAACGGCACGGCATTTTTGGCTGAGCACGGCACGGAGTACGGCACGGGGTGTTTAGCACGCACGGAGGCCGATCGATTTGACCGATTTCTAATAAACAAAGCCGACTTCCAATTCCGTCCTATGGAATACCTGGACCTAGGATACGGCTGGGGGTCATCAAGGGCCCGCAGATTTTCATGATTCCCGCAAAAATTTGATTTAACAGCGATTTCACTTGCCTTCAGTTCGTCCAGGGACGGGCCGTCGTACCACTTCATACACAACGTTTGGACGTACGAATTGCGGAGCCATTGTGAAATTCCACGCACGCTTCGCGACGTCTGCTCAGGGCGAAAATCGTACGCGATGCCGTCCTCATCGGGGTTCGCCGGCGCGTGCATCACTTGCAGGCTTCCGTAGTACTAAAACCAGATGTTGATGGTTCTATGGGGTAAAAGAAGAATTAGCGGCTCGCGCACGGGACGTTCCATGCCATGATCGTGCCGTCCTGTCCGTTAGGGCTAGGCACCCGTTCCGTCCCGTTATTAACGGAACGGAAACGGCACGGGTGGGATCACAACGGCACGGTGAACGGTACGGGCCCTAATTGCCGTTATCGCCGTTATTTCCGAGCCGTTATAATGCAAAAGCCGTTATTTAACGGAACGGTAAACGGCACGCACGGGTGAGGTCATAACGGAACGGCGAACAGCGCGGGGGTTGGTTTGCCTACCCTTACTGCCCGTGCCGTGTCCCGGCGTGTCCCGGCACGGCATAAGGGTCAGAACGTGTCATTTGACATTCAGTCCTAGCACGGGGCAAATCACGGAACGTCATCGACCCAACGGCGCTTGTTCCGTGCCGTACTGGTACACCTCAAACATTGGGTTTTCGACCAAAATGGCGTATCTTAGACCAAAAATTATGCCAAGAGTGGCCATTTGTAGTATCAACAAAGTCCCGTCGAATGTCCTCCATCTTCAAACCGTCGCTTAAATGTGCCACTTTTTTTGTGAATTCGTCCATAAATTCAAATTTTTGGCGATTTTGTTTTGATCCGCGGTTCGGCCCGTCCACAGCTGACGCCGTGTTAGCGCGGGACGCAGAGCGGCACGGGGGTCCAGGATGAAACCGACTCCAGCACGGAGATGTACCCGCTAAGTCTAGTAGTAGGAAAACGTACAAAGCGAACTGCGAGCAAATTGTGAAGAGGAAGGATCCCGTCGAATCGACGAATGAGATCGTTCCATTGACGGCATACGAGCATGCACTTGTCGATTTCGACGCGGTCAAGAAAGGGGAACACGTTGTCGAAGACCAACGGAATAATTCGGCCGAAAGTAGAGTCCCTGAAGTGCGGTGCCTTTTCTGTTTGCGAAATTAATTCCCGAATTTCTTTTACGGGAAACCTACTGTGTTCCCACTTTTCCGAAAGGAGAATTTCGACTTTTTTGCGACTAAATGTTTCTGTTGTGTTTTACATAGGCGCTGGGGCGGCGGATGCCTTTCTGCCATTTATGACTGTTTGTTTTAGGTTTAGTTCTGACGAATCATAACGGTAAAGACATCCGTGGCTTTAACTCACTTTGGGAATACTGCCAGTTGCGGACACGGAAGCCGGTCGCCGAGATGAACCGTGACACGTCGCAGAAGCCCTTTGCATCGGAAGCTCCGCCATCCCGCCTGGCTAACGTCCACGACGCCCAGTTCGATGTCGAAGGTAATCGCCTGCCCCGTAGCGTCGTTTTGGACGTGGTGTATTTCGTGAGCTTTGTGCCGTCCTCGAGACGTACAGGCGCCGCAGGGACGCTGAACTGCTTCCGCAACGGCGGTCCAACGGAGAAGGTCACTACGACTGCGTTCGCCATGCGTCAACGTCAGACTGCGGAATTTGCAGGGCTTGGTTTGTCGTAGAAATTCCTAGATTGACATTTGAGAAGTTCATCGGCAATTAAGACTTTCTGCCTTTTTACGGAGTAAGCCTCAATGCGTCGGTCAACGAGAGCATTTAACATTCTCCAAATGTATAAGACGTCAAAATAAAAACATAAAAACAAAAAGCGAACATAGTTGTGTTTTCCTTTCGTCGTCGTCAGAAGCAGCCCGAGTAAATTTTCACAAAAACGGTAAATTCTCCCTAAAATTTCGATGGTCCCCCCGCGGCAAGCCTGGGGAAACAGCGGAAAAATCTGATACCGTAAATCCTCTAATTATAGCCCTCCCTCTAATTATCGCCCCCTTTGGGCCGCTAAAAAAATTAAGGCCCCCCCTCCAATTAAAGCCCCGGGGCTATAATTAGAAACACTGGAAATTTAAAGCTGTTGAGAAATGTTTGACTCGCCTGGAAAACATGTTTCTCGACGTTTTAGACCACGACGAGCATTCAGNGCACTTCCTAAAATGCAGTTGTAGCAGATGGGTAAATACCAGGCCTTAGACTTCGGGTGCCGTGCCGTACGCCGTGCCGCGTTCTGTGCCGTGGAACACGGCACGGAGTAGGGAGGACGGCGCCATAAAATGCCGTTTTTTTGCCGTTCCGTGCCGTCTTCAGTGCAAACGGCACGGCATTTTTGGCTGAGCACGGCACGGAGTACGGCACGGGGTGTTTAGCACGCACGGAGGCCGATCGATTTGACCGATTTCTAATAAACAAAGCCGACTTCCAATTCCGTCCTATGGAATACCTGGACCTAGGATACGGCTGGGGGTCATCAAGGGCCCGCAGATTTTCATGATTCCCGCAAAAATTTGATTTAACAGCGATTTCACTTGCCTTCAGTTCGTCCAGGGACGGGCCGTCGTACCACTTCATACACAACGTTTGGACGTACGAATTGCGGAGCCATTGTGAAATTCCACGCACGCTTCGCGACGTCTGCTCAGGGCGAAAATCGTACGCGATGCCGTCCTCATCGGGGTTCGCCGGCGCGTGCATCACTTGCAGGCTTCCGTAGTACTAAAACCAGATGTTGATGGTTCTATGGGGTAAAAGAAGAATTAGCGGCTCGCGCACGGGACGTTCCATGCCATGATCGTGCCGTCCTGTCCGTTAGGGCTAGGCACCCGTTCCGTCCCGTTATTAACGGAACGGAAACGGCACGGGTGGGATCACAACGGCACGGTGAACGGTACGGGCCCTAATTGCCGTTATCGCCGTTATTTCCGAGCCGTTATAATGCAAAAGCCGTTATTTAACGGAACGGTAAACGGCACGCACGGGTGAGGTCATAACGGAACGGCGAACAGCGCGGGGGTTGGTTTGCCTACCCTTACTGCCCGTGCCGTGTCCCGGCGTGTCCCGGCACGGCATAAGGGTCAGAACGTGTCATTTGACATTCAGTCCTAGCACGGGGCAAATCACGGAACGTCATCGACCCAACGGCGCTTGTTCCGTGCCGTACTGGTACACCTCAAACATTGGGTTTTCGACCAAAATGGCGTATCTTAGACCAAAAATTATGCCAAGAGTGGCCATTTGTAGTATCAACAAAGTCCCGTCGAATGTCCTCCATCTTCAAACCGTCGCTTAAATGTGCCACTTTTTTTGTGAATTCGTCCATAAATTCAAATTTTTGGCGATTTTGTTTTGATCCGCGGTTCGGCCCGTCCACAGCTGACGCCGTGTTAGCGCGGGACGCAGAGCGGCACGGGGGTCCAGGATGAAACCGACTCCAGCACGGAGATGTACCCGCTAAGTCTAGTAGTAGGAAAACGTACAAAGCGAACTGCGAGCAAATTGTGAAGAGGAAGGATCCCGTCGAATCGACGAATGAGATCGTTCCATTGACGGCATACGAGCATGCACTTGTCGATTTCGACGCGGTCAAGAAAGGGGAACACGTTGTCGAAGACCAACGGAATAATTCGGCCGAAAGTAGAGTCCCTGAAGTGCGGTGCCTTTTCTGTTTGCGAAATTAATTCCCGAATTTCTTTTACGGGAAACCTACTGTGTTCCCACTTTTCCGAAAGGAGAATTTCGACTTTTTTGCGACTAAATGTTTCTGTTGTGTTTTACATAGGCGCTGGGGCGGCGGATGCCTTTCTGCCATTTATGACTGTTTGTTTTAGGTTTAGTTCTGACGAATCATAACGGTAAAGACATCCGTGGCTTTAACTCACTTTGGGAATACTGCCAGTTGCGGACACGGAAGCCGGTCGCCGAGATGAACCGTGACACGTCGCAGAAGCCCTTTGCATCGGAAGCTCCGCCATCCCGCCTGGCTAACGTCCACGACGCCCAGTTCGATGTCGAAGGTAATCGCCTGCCCCGTAGCGTCGTTTTGGACGTGGTGTATTTCGTGAGCTTTGTGCCGTCCTCGAGACGTACAGGCGCCGCAGGGACGCTGAACTGCTTCCGCAACGGCGGTCCAACGGAGAAGGTCACTACGACTGCGTTCGCCATGCGTCAACGTCAGACTGCGGAATTTGCAGGGCTTGGTTTGTCGTAGAAATTCCTAGATTGACATTTGAGAAGTTCATCGGCAATTAAGACTTTCTGCCTTTTTACGGAGTAAGCCTCAATGCGTCGGTCAACGAGAGCATTTAACATTCTCCAAATGTATAAGACGTCAAAATAAAAACATAAAAACAAAAAGCGAACATAGTTGTGTTTTCCTTTCGTCGTCGTCAGAAGCAGCCCGAGTAAATTTTCACAAAAACGGTAAATTCTCCCTAAAATTTCGATGGTCCCCCCGCGGCAAGCCTGGGGAAACAGCGGAAAAATCTGATACCGTAAATCCTCTAATTATAGCCCTCCCTCTAATTATCGCCCCCTTTGGGCCGCTAAAAAAATTAAGGCCCCCCCTCCAATTAAAGCCCCGGGGCTATAATTAGAAACACTGGAAATTTAAAGCTGTTGAGAAATGTTTGACTCGCCTGGAAAACATGTTTTCTCGACGTTTTAGACCACGACGAGCATTCAGGGATACACTTTTGGGGCACTAAAATTTCAAAGTTTTGACACTAAAAATTTGGATCCGGGAATTTTCCAAAGGCGGGACCCTTGGGTACTGGATGGTTGGTGCCTCCCAGATATGGTAAGCCGAGGGAACACTGCCATTACACGTTTTAAGGCACGTAGAACACTATGGGATACTCGCCATTCTTCACCATATTTGTCAGATTTTGATGAACTTTTGGTCAATTTCTGTCGATTTTGGGCAAAATTTCCTCAGTTTTCCGCGGGCCTTCGGCCCGCGTAGCGGCATACTAATTAAGGCCCTTCCTCTAATTATCGCCCTCCCTCTAATTATCGCCCCCTTTGGACCGCAGCAAAAAATTATGGCCCTGGGCTATAATTAGAGGATTTACGGTATTCGGATTGGGGCATTTGAAACGAATCCGAACGAAAAATGGCACAAATACCGCAGCCGAATCCGCATCAGGTTCCGGGACCTCGTGCAGCCTTGAAACGTACCTCGACGATTGCCGGTAGAATGGCCCTACACCCTCGAACGACGAGTATTTCTAGTGGCCGTCTTTCTACAAATAAGCGTTCCACAAACGCGTCGATTGACGGATTCGTAGTGCAGATCTCATAAGCTTCATCCGAGACACTGTCCGCGTCGATGCCTTCGTCGAGCAGGCGACTCAGGAAACTGAATTCACGGCTAACGCTGTGGATCTCGTCGGTGTGAAGCAAGCAGACGATTTCGGTCTTCGCAGCACGTGACAGGCGAGTCGCCATCGCTGACTAATGTTGTTGGTTCCGACGCTGGAATGTCAACTGATAAAAAAATCCGCCAAAAAACGCAAGCTGAAAACTGAAATTTTCTGCCTATGTCGAGCGAATAAAATTTAGATCGCTGCGTAAGTACGCCATAAATACCGTGTGGTAGAGTTATCGGGTCGTAAAACGGGACGGGCCGTCCGTGATCCGTTCCGGAGAATAGAACGGCACGTCAGATGGGTCAAACGGGCCGTTTTCCGTTCCGTTCTAGCACGGGACGGATCACGGAACGGCTTGAAAGTTGTTGCCGTTCCGTGCCGTTGCGGTAGAAACGGGACGGAAAACGGCCGTTTTAATGCCGTTCCGTGCTGGCGCGGCACGGAGCCGGCACGGATGTTTCTAGGACAGAACAGCGGATAACGCGTGAGGTACAGGACGGAAGGCACGCCGACATTGGGGGCCGCAAACTCTACCATGTGGAAGCGGAGCTGCACGTCGCAGTCCACCGGAACTGTGATCACGGGAGTGTGGCTGTGGTAAAGCGATTTTTTTGCCTCTGAGGGTGTGGTGCTTTGCGCTAACCAGTACTGGGAATTTAAGGGCGTCGGCGTCCTACACGTTTTCCGATTTTATGCTTCCTGGAATGAATTTAAGACGCGCAGTGGCGTAAATTGGACCCGGTCAGCGGGGGTGCGCCATGGTAAGGGTGGACCCTTACATATTTTTTTGGCGCCGGCCGAAGGCCGGCGCTGAAAAAATAGGTAAGGGGTCTCCCCTTACCCTCGCCCCCCCCCTCCCTTCTGGAGGGGTCCTAGCTACGCCCTTGGGCTCTGCTACAAGGAAATCGATTGACAAATATTATTCGCAAATTATTTTATTAGCTGGAACCGAAAAGTACAGATAACGCGTATCATACAAACAAAATTAGTCGAAATGCACATTTTATGTGCAGAAGCCGCACGTTTTCGGGCACTGCTCTCGCATCAGAGCCATGTACGTCGCGTTGTTGCACAGGTAGCGAACCTGGGGACAGTCGCTTGTCTTACCGGGCAACGTCTTGTCCGAACACCCAGGATTCACCGTCACCGGCACAGCACCGCCGGTATTCGTATTCGTTCCACGATTTGTGCCAGAAGCACCGCTACCGCTCGTCCCGCAAAGGCCACACGTCTTGGGACACTGAACGCGCATTAGGTCTTTGTAGAGGTTGTTGTTGCAGAGGTACGCGACGTTCGGACAGTCGGAGGGACGGCCGCCTTGGGCCAAGTCGACGCAATTTGAGGTGCCTGCAAGTTGCGTTGTTGCGAAAACAACTCATTATCTTCCGGCTCCTTTGGAAATTTTCATCGCATCGGAGCAAACACCCGGTACCTCTGTGTTCAGTTGAAAGGCATAGCTTAAATCAGAATGTCCAGCCTTAGTAGAATCAGGACATGCCGGGAATAGCGGCCAGTCCAGGAAAGAGTTTCATTTCTTGTTTATCAGGCCAGCCACGCCTGCCCTCCTATTAGCACAAGAGAACCTAAGCTCGTTACGGCTCTCAGTTCATGGAAAACCCAAAAAGAGCTGCTTACGTTACCCCTTGTGCGGCGGCATGCCGTGCTTTGAGCATGCATGCGTGCAGTCATGCATACCAAGCGGTGCCGCATGCTAGCGCACCAGACGCACATAGGTTCGCATGCTGAAGTGTGCAGCTGAATCTGAAAGTACACGCATGCCTACTTAGCGCTTGCGCATATAGAAACATGCAATGTGGCCCTGCGCAACAGCTGAACTGTACCATACTAAGATGCACTATAGGGCAGAACTGTGGAAATTTGCATGAGTGGCATGCGAGAGAATGATGGGCTGCCAAATGTTAACTGCATACAAAAAGAGAACTTCGGACCACAGTCAACCAATTTCTGAACAGCCTCAAACCGGCTTTAATCCCTCCCCCCTGCTCCCCTCGGTTACTCCACGCTACCTCCAGTCTGTCCTGGTCTGTTCCCGGTCTGTGCGTTGCACCGTCCACACGTCTTCGGGCACTGCTCCGTCATCAGGTCGTAGTAGAGCTGGTTGTTGCACAGGTTCGCCACATTCGGACAGTCCGACGGCCTCCCGGGCTGGGCCTTGTCCACACAGTTGCCATTACCACCAGTGCCGGTCGCTGGAGGCGCAGTCGGTCCGCCGGCTGGTCCACAGGATGGGTCGTAACACATGCCCTGAATGCACGTGCGGCCCGGCTCGCAGCGGCCGTCCGGGCAAGCTAAAAGAGCATGCTGTGACAGACAAAAGTACTTCAATAGAGCCGCAAGCGTAGCATTGGACGAAAGCCTAGTGGCTTCGCACGTCGCTTGTAGTTCTGCTAAGAAAGGGCAAAGACCTAGCAGTATTTCTCAGAACCTTTGACCCCTAAGTTTGTGCCCAGAATGGCGAAATCTCATTTTCTCGGTTCCCCCTCCCGGAGCCCGGATTTCCAGAAGCCCATTCTGAAGAAACTGGGGAAGTTCTGGGGAAACTCGCTATGTATGCGGTTTGGTTTCTTACGAAGGGGTTTCCTGGGTATGGGATCGTTGAGGTTGCAAAAATACCCGCCCGTCGTTTGTTAATGGAGCTTAGGTCCCGGCTAGCGTTGACTTGTTCTCCTGGGTCTATAAGCCTGTCTAGAACGTTTGCGCAGCCTGACAGCTTTGGTTTTCGCCTACCCCAGGAATTAGGCTCATGCCTGACTCAAACTCTTAGGGCACTGACATGCGTGGAGCGCAAGGCAGAGAATTAGACTATCGCTCGGTAACTGATCTTACGTCCAGCTGGCCCACAGCCGGGAGGTCCCCCCGCAGGCGCGGGACCACCACCGGGCCCGCCGACGCACATCCTGTTCGTGCACGTTTGTCCCGCAGCGCAGTCTGTGTTCACGTTGCATCCGGCTAAAATTTATGATTGTCCATCTTGTGTTACTCGCGCGCAGACGCCTTCTCGGCCACTTACTCGGTCCCCCGGGCGGTAACCCGCACATTCCTGACGCCTGATTACAAACCTCACCAGCCAAACACTCCGAGTCCATGCCGCCAGGACAAGGCGCTCCAGGTTGTTCTGAAACGTAAAGCGTTAGCGCAGTTGCCAGTCGGATTTTGTTTGTCCCATATTTACTGTGATGCAATTTTGGGCTCGTTTATTTTTACTAATGTGGTGTCATAAATCCGACGCTTCGTTAAACCAAAACGTTGCTGCAGAAAAATGACACGCCCTCGATGATGTGGAGAATACCAATACTGAACTTACTTGGTGGATCGCTGCACACTCGCGGATTCCCACCAACCGCCGGAAGACAAGTTAACCCCGGAAATCCCATACAGTCGGAGTCCATATTGCACGGCGGCGCTGGACAACCGGTAGGACCGACATTGCATGCCATATTGTTGGTAGGACACACCGCCGCACCGCCGATGCCGATGCAGGCTGAAATACTGCTGGTGTAGACGTTCAACTAATACGGCTAGTTGGAGAAAGACGCTCGCTATGGCGGGTTCGCAATCATTCCGGCATCTCATAGGGTGCCTAGTTGGGAAAGTGTCGAAACACCTAGGGAACACCCAGAAATCATGTTACCCAACAAAGCACTTTTTTGAAACCCCCTTCCCCCTCGTTAACAGTTGTTAACAGCCGCTCGACTCCCCCCCCCTTGTTAACCAACAAACAAATTTTTGTCATTTTATCCAGTTTAAGTTCTACAATGTCAACGGACTGATTTGCCAGTGTGTTTTCAGCACATCTGAACGAAAATGGGAAGGAAAGCAAAAATGTCGTTTGTCGGCGCCTGCGGCGGGCAATTTACTTGGCTTGTGTTGTTAACGTTAACACCCCCTTGACCCCCCCCCCCTGTTAACAATGGTTAACAAATCGCTGACCCCCCCCCTCCCCCTGTTAGGCTAACATAATTTCTGGACGCTACCCTATCCTTTTTTTGGTGATTGGTGATCACTTGAGCATTTTACACGGGAAGCTTAAAGGATGGAGAAGGTCGCGGGCGGGAATAACCCGTATTTGGACCTGTCAGGCCCGTGGCCAGCCTGCGAAAGGTGACGCCCATAAAGCAGTAAATTTGCAAAGTATTTTGACAACTTATCCTAATTTCGCCTGCCGTGATTGCTTCAAAAAATCGGTTTAGCCCTCGGGACGATATGAGTAATTCACAAAAGGGCCGGAGACAATTGGGCCGGGTACAGTTGGGCCGGCTACAAAAAGGCCGGGTACAATTGGGCCGTATCCAATATACTAATCGGGAGCATATTGTCTGTTGGTTTTTTGTTTGAAGGTTTTGAGCCGAGATTTTTCGCCCCCCCCCCCCCGGGG
>JNEY01000166.1:150478-162826 GCA_020875895.1 Aphelenchus avenae | reverse complement strand
GAGCCGATATGCTTCTTAAGTGCTTAGCTCGACAATATCAATTCAAACAGGTATGTCCTTGATTGGTGATTCGCATAGCACCAGATGGCAAGACGATGTTTAAATTCAAATTAAATGGCGTTCAAAATGAGGGGCGTGACGCAAAATTCAATTCAATATCCACAATACTTTACGAACTTTTGCATCCGCGTATAGTCCATGTTACCTGGTGCTAAAAAATTATAGACTTATTTCTTCCGCATTTCCCGGTTCTGGCTATGAAGCAACCTGAATCCTTCGGCTGAATGAGCTACATCTTCCTTCGCGATTGAGCAGATACACACTAATGATGGCGACATATTGGCGATCACTCGCAATCGGATTTGCCTAAAGCACTTCTCACTTCACTGTATATGCGATTCTGATGTCATATCTCGGAAAGGGCATCATGGCGCTCGGGGCAAACAGTCGTCGCGTCAGGGGAACGCACGCGGGCGGTAAAGTCCACGCGTACGTCCGACATCATTGTTGTTGTCGTATGCAAATACGACCACCTGTCTGTGAAACATCCGTTGTCGGCTTGAAATTGAATGATACCAAATTGGCGACGAACTTCCCTGATCCGCTAAAGTGCGTCTGTCCTTCGTCGTTTGTCTGATCCTATAAAAGCGGCCACTTCCGCTCCTCATCACTACTTCGAGGAGAGCTTTTCTGCCATGATTCGCATCACCCTCCTCCTCACCTTCTCCTGCGTGCTCCTCGGCTTCTTTGTCCCGAGCACCGAAGCCCTAGGGCCGCCGGATTTCGTCGCATTCCTGAAGAAATTCGGCCTCTCCTACCCGAAAGAGGAGCTCGGGCGTCGTCAGGGCATTTTCTTGCAGAATGCGAAGAAAATCGAGGAACTAAAGGCGAAGGGTTTGGCTTGGGTCGGCGTCAACAAGTTCTCCGCGCTGACGACGGAGGAGTTCCAGAAGGTAAGCGGGTCAGGGGCACACTCAATTGGCATATGGCAAACCATAGCTGAGAGGAGCCCTCGATCCGGAGCCTATGCAAAAATTTGAAACACTTTGCGACAACTGGCCCGACTCTGATTCTAAGAATTTTATTGGGCACCCCGATTCTCGTCCAGCCTCAGTTCCTAACACGACGAGTTGGTCCATAGGCTGAAGTTTTCAGATGCTCATGCCTCTGAACGCACCATCTCCACTTGGACAAGTTGCTGAGGTGGCACCGAAGCGGACAAAACGAGCCACTCCACCAGCGTCCTACGACATGCGCACATATTCCTGGGTTTCTTCAGTGAAAAACCAAGGTACCTGTGTTACGACGGTTTAACATTTTTATCATTTAAAAATTCGCCGCCAGTGCTTTCATTTTTTTAGGGTTCTATTCTTTATTATGGCCGAATTTGACGATTATAAAGTACGATGCATTTGCGAATTATTTTTCATATTTGTTAATCAAATTATTTTTTCATGTAGCTTACTACGTTAACTAAATTTAGGCCAGTGCGGCGCCTGCTGGGCTTTCGCCACCGCAGCGCTTGTTGAGAGTGCTTACCTTCGAAAGTACAATGCCAACTACGACCTAGCCGAACAGCAGCTGGTCGACTGCGTCGCAGGGACATACGGCTGCAGCGGCGGATGGGTGAACAACTCGATGAGCTACGTCATGTCGAAAGGTGGGTGAAGACCTTCGGAATACCCAAGTGGTGGTCCCAAAGTCCGTATTGCACCTGCAGCATTAGCGGCACCTGGAAGTCCTCCATAAAAAGCCTGAATTTTTTTCGGGAATCAACCAAAAATTTTACCACAAATCGAATGATTTCCTGGAGGTAAAAACATACCCGGATGTCGTTCTTGGGAAGCGTTCCTGGCAATCTCTGGACATTATACCCAAAAGCGATCCCGTGGACGTTCTTAAGAACCTTTACGCTAAGCGTACCTGGAAGACATTCCTGGAAGTGAACCCTTGGACCTCTAGAAAGTGTAGGTCTAAGTTCAAGGCTTCTTTTGTCAGTCAGACCTTGCATTTCCTGTAAGTCTACTGCCCGTGAACCATCGCTGGGAAATACAAATCTGAATGCCGTCAATCCAACATTCCAGGCATAACCTACGAGAGCTACTATCCGTACCTGGCTTACAAGTCCACCTGCCGGCAGCCGTCCAGCGGGTTCGCAGCGGTCACCTGGTTCAAGATCAACTACGAGTCGGACATCCCCTACTACCTCTACAACTACGGCGCAGTGGCGTTCATGTTCAGGTAAGGCAAACTGAACGTGTCCTTTCGCTTCGTTGTCAGGTTTATGAACCGGGGGAGCAACAGCCTAGGACTTCAAATAGTTGATAAGTTGGTTGATGGTGTTGAGTCGTCCAGTTGGGTCACAAGCTGATTAGGGGAATGGCAGATTAGCTGCAGAGCTGGGCGATCTGGAACACAGGATGCCAAGCCACTCAGCAGGGCGATGAGTAGCTACTAGGGCAACGACGAGATAGCCGAAAAAAGACCGGCAACCCAAGCCGTACCATACTGATCCCTCCGTACCGTACTGATCCCTCCGTACTGTACTGGCCCTACCCGTGTGATCCACTCCGTACCGTACTGATCCCTCCGTACCATACTGACCCTACCCGTACCGTAATATCCCCTCTGTACCGTGCTGATCCATCCCTACCGGACTGATTCCTCCGTACCGTTCGGGCCTTGACCGTGCCCTACTCCGTACCGTACCGACCCTACCCGTACCTTTCAATCTCACCCGTGCTAAGCACGGACTGAGACGATGAGCTGCTTAACTACACTACAGGTTGTTGCGTAAACCGGAGAGTGAGTGTTCCTCAAGGTGATGAGTTGCTCGTGGGATAATTGCCCAGCTGCTCTACCGAGTGTGAGCTGTTCACATTGTCAAGCACAAGTTGTGATTTCAGCGTCCCTTCGTCCTTCCAGCACTACGCGGGTGGAGTGTTCGACGTTTCCGACTGCAGTACCAACCTCGTCGGCAAGCACGAGATCACCATCATCGGCTACTCGTCCTCGTACTGGATCGCGAAGAACAGCTGGGGCACCACGTGGGGCCCGTACGGCGGGTTCGTCTACTACGCGCGCGGAAAGAACCTTTGCAACATGGCTGAGCAGCTCATCTGCGTCTACTGTACATAACGGGAAAAATTTGGTCCAAAATACGGAAATTTTCATGTTTTACACACCCGGGTGGTGGTGCAGTAAAGTATTCTGCAGGCAGTTGAGCTTTTGATAACACCTAATCCTAAATTCCGGTAGCAGCATCTTTTCCACATCGTGCTTCGATTATCAAATACTGAAAAAAAACTTCGAAAATCGAACATTACTTTATGGCTGCCGAGAAGTGGCATACGGCGGGGCGGCTATTTAGACTAAGCGCAATCAGGCATTTAAAGCCATAACAGGTGCAAAAATCCGGCATGGGTGAAAATGGTGCGTCCCGTACCCAAAATACGGAATCCCCCACCGCCCCCAGGCCGGGCACGCTTTGCCACTGCTGCCTAGTCGTCCACGAATGTTCGGCACCGTGTACTCGTAGGATCCGGGGCGGATGGCACACAAGTTCGTTATTCCCGTCCGTGATTTGCGTCATGAGCTTGGTAAACTTTACCCCCTCCCCATCCGCGTCGCGTGATCAGCCCACCCCTCTACACACCACTATCATGCGCCCGTAGTCACCTAACAACTGCCACATAACCTATTAAAGGACGCGCCAACGAGACGCTCGGCAAAAATTTGATGGACAAGCTCTGACCCCTCTCACTGGGATACGGTTCGGATACGTCCTTCCCACTCACTTGATAAAAACTACAAGAACCTTTTCATTATTCTTGGGAGCTGCTGGTCCATCGACTGAACATCCCGCTATTTACTTAAGTTCTAGGGGAGCGTCCAGGAAGTGTGTAAAAATCAAAGCAATGTTTGGCTCAAAATACATCTTTATAGACGTCAGAAAAAAACTTTCAACTAAATGTCGAATCCGTCAACAACATTTGGGCATCTCCATCACATTTCGGGTGCTTCTTTGCAATTGATGACCATCCGAGTGTCGTGCTTGTCGAAGGTGATCTCCATGCCGAGCTCGGGGAACTTGAACGTCCTGTTGCGCTGCTTGCCGCCGGTGTACTCCCACTTGTCGAGGTACTCGCCGAGTGTCTGCGAGCCGAGTCCCAGTCCCACCGTGCAGCTAACGCGATCCGCGAGCTCACCGTCGCGACGCGCCTAAATTCATGGATCGTCGTGGCGTAGCGAGGTGGTTGGATCCGTGTATCGGGGAAAACCGAAACTCGCAAAACACTAGTGAATATTGGTAAAAAAAACTGGAAGATAATCTTAAAATACGTTTTTTGCAAAAACTGAACAAATTCCGGGTTTTTTTGTCAACTCACTAAAGCCGGTCCTCATTTTTTCATGTTATTTGCTTCGCACAGCCTTTGCAATCCTCGGACTGATATAAAATTTCGTTGCTTATGTCATAGCCTATGACATAAGGGAGGACCCTTCGCTTTTGGCTCTGGGTTCTGGGCACCAGGTATTTGAAGTATTCTTCCGGTTTGCTTCCGACGGTTTTTTAAGGAGAAAACACACCTCGGATCCGACTGAGCGGCTCCTTGGTGCCCTTTTCTTTTCATTTTCTTACCTGCACTACGCGCTGGAAGAAGTTCGGGCTCAGCTCGAGGCTATGCGCGCACAGCGTGATTGATCGCTGTCCCCAGTTGGCCGGTCGGCACAGGAACGGAGCGAGGTTGCGCACGGGGCGGCGCTTGCAGAACGCGATAACGCCCTCGTCGGTGATGGCGAACAGGTTGGCGTCCTTCGGCACGTTGGAGGAGCCCCACGACACTTCGCGAACGTTCTTCGCGGCACACTCGCGCAGGAAGTAGTCCGTGAGGTGCGGGCGCAGAAGGGAGCACTCTGAAAATGAACATCGTTAACTTAAACGTTAAGTTACGTTAAAGACAAGACAAGAGTCCAACGGTGAGTGTGGAGCAAAAAGGGGACCTGGTCATTCGCCAGATCACCCTTTATCATCTCGGTGCCCGCTTAACTAGGCTCATCGTAGCTCATCTGTTGCGCATCCTTATCGCATGCATGATAGCGCTATCGCATGCCCTATGGGGTGCGTTTCCGCATGCATAATAGCGTTACCGCATGGATCATGCGTTACGGCAAGCATCGTAGCGCTAACGCTACCGCACACATTGTAGCGCTTGCATGTACCATAACACTCTCACATGCATGATAGCGCTACCGCATGCGTCATAGCACTACCGCATGTATTCCAGCGATGCACATGCATCTTCGCTTTGATGAATGCTAGGCAATGACACCAAACGTGGCCCATACGTAAAACGTTTTGGGGGTCAGCCGCATTTTGTGCATACGGATGCGGAAACATATGCGGACCTTGAAAGCGGATCTCGCGAATGCGGGAAAAGACGGTGAAGATCTCGCAGAATTGATCCATGTTGAGCGCAGCGAAGGTCGCTTTGCGGAAGGAGAAGCGTCCGATGTGGGCCGTCTTCGCCATCTCCTTGGTCGCGTCACAGAACTCCTGCTTCATGAGGAGTAGCGTTTCGTAGTGCTCGCTGCCCACCTCGAATTCCGCCACGTATGCGTGTCTGAAATATTATTGTTATGGAGGTGTACGCTGAAGCGAGGTAGTCAGCAAAATTATGAGCTACTTAGCAGGATGGTGAGTTGTCAACGCTAAGCTGTGGGGCATGGTTATAAATGTGCTCAGTAGGACCATGATGTCCGCTGAGCTGGTGATGAGCCGCTCGACACCGATGTCAAGCCCACCATGCAGCAAACGGCTCAGTAAAACGACGAGCCGCTAAGCAGCACAACGAGCTAGCATCTCATCAGGTAAGACGATGAGCGGCTCAGTTCGTTGCTTAGAAGCTCGTCAGAGCGACGAGCTGCTCAACTGTTCGGTTAGTAGCCGATCAGGGTAGCAAGCTGATTAATGAGCTTAGTACTACTGAGGTACTTGCCACGAGCTGCCTTGAAGGGTGTGGCCTGATCACGATGTGCCTAACGAACTTATCAGCACCACGTAGAGGAGCCAGTCGTCAAGGAATTAAAGCTGATCTAACGTAGTGATGAGCAGCTAAGGAATATGATGATGAGCGGCCCATCGGAGTCGTGTTCACCGGAGAACTTTTTGACCGAGTAAGCTTGATGAGCTTCTTGCCATGGAGACGAGTTACTCATCAGGGCCATGGATTCGTGAGCTATTTAACACTGTGGAAAGCATTTCTGGCTTAGAGTTGCCGCTTAACGCCGGGGAAGGGGGGGAGGCGGAGGTTGCTAAGGACTAATGGAGAGCGGCTCCAAAGGCTCATTTCTCCTGGTCAAAGACACGTCTTCCGCGTACCGGGTAAGCTTCACCAGCAGCTCGAGGTTGTCCGAGAGCCGGCCGGGAAAAACCCGACGGTTCGCGTCGTTCTGGCTGTAGTGACCGAAGGTCGCGGACAGCTCATTCGCGTCGATGTGAACGTTGAGGAAGCGCAACGGGATCCTTCCGTAGTTATCGAAGACGAGACTGCGCAGCTGCGGCGACGAGAACTCCGCCGCGTCGATGTCGAAGCGGTCCGAGCACTGCAAGACGTCCAGCGATATTTCTCGAATTATTCGCATCTGAAACTTCGGATGTATACCGGGTTGACTTAGGGTGTACAAACAGACGCGTGAATGGAACGGAAGAAACTCGTGAAACGTGCGGAGTAGCAAGCCAACCCTTTAAGAGTTACACTAAGCTTAAGCCAACTGAATGTCGTGCAGTGCACGTTTTTGCACAAAAATATGACCAGTTTTGTTTGCACATTCGAGCCTGCAAAACTGGAACACGATGCCAGTGAAAATCCTGCCAAGTATACCAAACAAACCACATAAAACAACATCAAATTTGCTTCTACAAGGACACAAAAGCCGGGCCAAAACTTTATCTGCTAGACATCGAATAACATGGTCATCTCAAGCCGGAAAAATTCCACCTGGGACTGAAAGCCTAGCAACGAGTTTGGAACTACAGATCACGTAATAGCGCACTAAATCGTGAACCATTTTTTGGCCCATGTAACGTAATCGTCAGTGTATACCTATACTTGCACGACAACGCTTCTTGAAAAGGCCTCTAAATTTCGGTACTCCGGTCAATTTTAGCCTATGAATATCCAGTTTGCTGTTTGTATTTCCGACCTTTAATTTTACGGAGTGTTAACCGCACATTCATTAACCAGCTAAATGGTGAAGCAAAAGCAAAGCATGTAACAACTTGAATCTAGCGTTGGAATTTCGTCGGAAAAAAACCAGTCGATAATAGCCCTTTTTGGTAGCAAGCATATAAAGTTTTGCACAGCCGTCAACAGAATGTCGTGAGGCCACATTAGGAAATGACGGCGCATAGCGGGACGATGACACTCAAGCCAACACTTTGCCAAGCCCACGAAGTGAAGCGCTGCTAACGCTACGTGCATACACGAGTCCGCAAGTCGAGCTCTCAGCGTTCAAGGAGCTGTGTAACACATAAAACAATCATAAGCCTAAAGCATCCGCTGGTGGCTAGCAACACTACAGGCGTCAGGGATCATAAGGCGTCACTTTCAGAGCCGACAAACGTGTATCTCTACCAACATTCGCCCAAATGGCGCTGAATTAACCGCATTTGACAAGCATGGACATTTTTTTCTGGGCACGAAAACCAAGTCCTAAATTCCACAGGGCCACAGGAAGGATCGGACCGAAGGAGGACCAGGACTGAGCTCATTTTTTCTCGACGCGAGGGAAGCTTACAATGTCATCAACTATAAATTTGTTTTTATCCCACACCCATGATACGTATAATTCGCATGCAGAAAGTCTACAACGGCTCAAACACGTTCTGAGCCGAGAAAGAAGTCTTTAGACGAACATTCGCCTCGTCTTAGGCACGGCATACTTGTCAGTCGTTGTTTGGCTAGTTTCTGAGTTTGTCTGCGAATTGCTGGCACCAAAAACGCTTTCCGCAGGCATGGTTACCAGTATCTCCTTGGTTCTCCGTACCAAAACAACTTTTGGTAAACGTTAGCGACGGGTTCCGAGATGAGGTTCTTTTCAAGTTTCTCCAAGTACCCTATCGGAATCTGGGATGAGCCTCGTTTCAATACCGGCAGGCGGCTCTGAATGAGCCGTACGCTGAGCGCGGGCGCACCTTTTAAGATGAATTCGTTAGCCTTTGACGAGCGTCTACTATGTCAGGAACGCGTTTTTTTCTACGTAGCAACTGCTAGACAACGGACTAAAGTTTCACTAGACCGTACTACTCTCATGTCCTCTACGGTTGTTCTTTTCCGAATATGATGCTAGCAGTATTGCATTATGTTTCATGCGAAAATAGCTGTAAGTGTAGACGTAGATTCGCTACTTGTAGAGCTAAGTCCAACTGCAAGATGGAGCACTGTCTCGCGGATAGCTGAATGCTATTAACGTTTGACTTAACCTGGTCGAGCTCGCTGGTGGACTTGGTGTAGCGCCATCGCTGATATCGCTCCTTGCCATTTCGAAGTCGTCAACGCGGAATGGAATCCGCCCGCTTGAGGCCCATACCTCAAGCATGATGACGCCAGCTCTCGGTGGCCCTGGTAATCCCTCTTCGAGAGCACGCGTTCCTCTCTCGACATTCTCATGCACGCACGCTCCTTAGCGTTGTGGACGCTGCCTTCTGCTTGCGTTCCACTGAGAGCCTCGCTTTCTCTCTCCGAACAAGCGCCATCGCCTCGTGTCTCATTCGCCCCAGCGCTGCCTCGCGTCGCTTTCACTCACTCCCCGCTCGCTGGTCGCACTCTTCATGTGCGTGTGACATCGGCGCACGCACGCACTGCTGCGACGCGTACGCTTCGCTATCGACCTTGTTGTTGTTATTTGCAGCTTTCTCCTCCACTAACTTCTCTTTCGCGATTCCCATTTGGTGGCGCTTGTGGAAAACAAGTTCGGGCCGCAGAATAGTAGTCCATATCGCGGCCCCATGATTAAAGTTTTCTTCGCCTAAAGACTCTCAAAATGTTCAATACGCTGTCCACTGTGACAGAACTTGTTCCTAGTCCACTTTTAGTCAGTCTTCGAGGGACCTGCAAGAGGCTCTTTTGTCATTGTTGACGTTCGTGTTCTTTTCGCAAAAGCTTAGGTGGATAAACAACAACAAGGATTTGTTGGCAATAGCTGAAATCCATCCATAGCTGCGCCACGCGTCGCTGACGAAGTGCTGTAGCGCCTTTTTAGTGGGTTTTTCTCAAAGAGTACTTGACCTCCGTTGCCTTAGAAGGAATCTTGGGCCTTCGGGCCACAAGGAATCCTCAGCCATGTTTTAGTTTTTCGACAAAATCGGCGCTAGTTTCTAGCGTTTCGGCAAATTTTTAATGGATTTCTTACGCACTAGCTTGGTTCCTAAAAGTTCTCAACAAATTTTCTAAGATTTTTTTGCAAGCTTGCGCGTTTGCCGAAGCGCGAATAAAGCGTTCTGAGAGTCTTTCTTGAGGTACTCGATTGTCCGAGTCTCGCGACTGACTATGTTTCTCGCAGCGCCTGCGCCCTTTATCAGGTACAATTTTTGCTCAAATTGCTACGTTTTTAAAATGTCGGGAGCTGAGAGCAAATTCTGTACCACCCTGGTTTCGCGGGCATTCAAGTTGTCTTTTGTTAAGCACCGTTCACCGGCCTGACCAAAGCAAAACGTCGGGCCGAACAAAGCGAAAGTGCGAATCACAGTCCGTTAAGTATAACTCACGATCCGGACAAAAAGATGCCCGATGTCCTGACCGACTGTTCCGTGCCCAACTTTTTGAGAATGTGGCTTCAGTTCCTTCACTTTTGGCTCGATGTTAACAGTTATGATGGACTTTATAAAAAGAAATTGCGTGCCCTAGATCCCACCACACGCTGCACACTGTGATCGCTTTTGGCCTCGCATTCGTGCTTTGTCCTTCTCAACCCGCAATGGCGCATACCAAAGTGAATATCTCCGGTTTTCAGCACAATCCGAACGATGTTTTTCCGCATGAAGACCGACTTGTTCACGGACCGACGCGAGGCCGGAAGGAAGTTGGCCGAACGCCTGCAGCACCTGAAGAGTGAGAAGCCGGTGGTTCTCGCATTGCCGCGCGGCGGAGTCCCGCTCGCGTATGAGGTAAGCCCGAGCCGAAATCGCACCCAAATAAAGGAGGAAAGGTCCGGGGCCCGTATTTAGGATTACAGGGCAAGGGGGGGACAAGGGGGTCGGGGACAGGGGGTGGACCCCTAAAATGGGTCCACCCCTTGGGTTAAAATGGCATATTTAGGCTGCATTAACTAAAATAGAGCCTTTGTCTCATCCATCCAAGCTTTCAGGTCGCGAAGGTTCTCGAGGCGCCACTCGACCTGCTCATGGTCCGCAAGATCGGCGCGCCGGGCCACGAGGAGTACGGCGTCGGCGCGGTCGTCGACGGCGCAAGTCCACAAATGGTCCTCAACGAGGAGGCGGTGCGCATGCTGCACATCTCTCGCGAGTACCTCGAGAACACCAAGCGCCGTGAGCTGGACGAGATCGTGCGTCGTAGGGCCAAGTACTTGAAGGTAAGGTTCCCGACCGAAATGATGCCACAAGCGGTACTCCATTACCGTGGTGCAGGGCTCGCAGACCGCTTTCCCTGGGGGCGGACGCCCCTTTGTGGGGTCTATCCCCCCCCCGCGCCTGCGGCGGGCTATATTGGGCTAAATACTCCAAAAGGCACAATTTAAACTGGTTAAAAGGACTAAGATCGGGTATTGATGGAAAAAACACCCAAGGGGAAAAATGACCGCCCCTGCCCCCCCCCCCCGCCCCCATAAGGCGTCCTCCGACCCCCTTTCGGCAAATTTCATCTGGGACCCCTGGTACCGTGCCCGCCGCAGTGTGCACTGTGCCCACCGTACTCCGTATCATGCCTGCCGTGCCATACCCACTGTACTGCGGACCTCTCCGTCGTACTCCGTACCGTACCCACCGTGCTCGGGACAGTGCCAGTACTGTATAGGGAGTACACGCGTAAGGTACGGTACGGCTACAATGATAGAGAATTCCAAGCCGTATCGTATTGACCCCGTGCCAGTACGCCGTATCGTGCTAGTACGGTCCGAAGTACGTACTTTATGGTGCAGTCCGGCTATATTACTCCTGAAGCCGTACCGTACTCTGGTCCCCCTGTACCGAACTGTACGCGACAGACGTGCCGTCCTTTAACTCAATATTCTTTAGGGCCACCCTCCGATCCCGGTCGAGGGCCGCACCTGCATCGTGGTGGACGACGGTATCGCCACCGGCTACACCGCTCGCGCGGCGCTGGAATCGCTGAAGCAGTCGGGGGCAAAGCGTGCCATTCTCGCAGTGCCCGTTGCTCCGGAGGACACCCTGGGTATGTAAGGATGCTGTACGCAAGGACCGCTAAAACCCATGAAGACCCCAGAGGCAGGCAACTTGGACTAGGAAATGCTGTTGGGGCTCACCAGCGAGCCGCGAATGTGCCCAAAACATGCATAAAATACACTATTTTACGCAAGGACGTCGGGACCGTACCGTACGCTGTACCGTATGTCATACGATACTGATCCCCCCTACCGTGCTGCCGTACCGTAGTATGGCCGGCACGGTACGGTACGGCCGTACCACCGTATCGTAGGACGGTACGGTACGGAATGGCCGTATCGGTAGTACGGTACGGAACGGCTGTGCCCCCGTATCCGCAGTACGGCCGTACCAACGTATCGTAGTACGGTACGGCCGTACCACCCTATCATACTGCGGAACGGTACGGCCGTACCGCTGTATCGTGGTACGGTACGGTACGGTCGTAACCACCGTAGCGTAGTACGGTGCGGCCGTACCACCGTATCGTAGTATGGTACGGTAGACTTGGACGACCGTACCGTAGTACGGGCCGTACCGTACTGCGTACCGTATTCTACGGTACGGAGTACGGTACGGGGGGTCACGCTAAGTACGGAGTACGGTACGGCATGACTTTCCGGTTAAAAATGCACTAGTACGGGCCGTAGTACGGCCTCAATACGGGCCGTACTGTATTCCGTACCGTACTCTACGGTACGGAGTACGGTACGGGGAAGGTCAGTACGGTACGGAGTACGGTACGGGGGGGGGATCGTCCAAGTCTATGGTACGGTACGGCCGTACCACCAGTACGGTTGCCGATTTTTAGCGTGAACTTCGTCGATTCTGCCTACGCCATTACTCTGACTCATGGAGTTTGATCCCTTTTAATCAACCCAGTGTTGTAACCCGCCATTCCTCCACTGCTTGCATTTAGACGACTTCAAGCACGAGGGCTACGAAGTTCT
>JNEY01000166.1:116578-127284 GCA_020875895.1 Aphelenchus avenae | reverse complement strand
GTCTTCGACAAAAGTACGCGGCTTTCGCTAATGCGATTGTCAAACAAGACGAGAAGGTCGCCACCGCACTTTCCAACGTTAGTTTTTTTCAGCGGTAACACGCATGGAGCGTTTCGTGGAGCCAATTCGGACAGCCATATTTCCTCTCTTAGTGGGGTCCAACCATGTAAGGGGGCCGGACATCCGGGCCCCGGCCCCAGGCCCCCGGGCCCCCTGGGCCCCCAGTGGATTGTTGATCTTGGGCCCCGGCCCCCAGCCCCGGGCCCCCGGCCCCGCGGGCCCCCTGTGAATAAGCATGAAAACCCCTATAATGGGTACTGATTACTGGATTTTTTGGATCTTTAATTAACAAAATACCGATTTTTGACGATTTTATGGCTCTTGTGGTCAACAAATTCACGATATTGGCCGAACTGGCATCGACACGACATTGGCCCCGGCCCCAGCCCGGCCCCCACCCTTGGGTCCCGGCCCCGGCCCTGGCCCCCGACTGTCTCTAAAAGTGGGCCCCGGCCCCCTTACATGATTGGTGGGGTCGGTTTTAGAATGTTTCAGATGTCCGAAACTGCAGGTCAAGTGAAGATCGCTAAGTACTTGTAAATCGGGAATTCACTAGAGATCGACATTGACCACCCGTACCGTAGCCGTACCCGTAGCGACCCCTCCCGTACCGTAGCCGTACCGTAATGCATTTTACGGCCCGTAGCCGTAGTCAGAATGCAGTCAAAAATTCGCCAGTTCGTCCAAATTTACGTGTATTTTTTAGCAAAAGCAAGGGAACTATGTTCCCATGTGTAACAGCTAGCAAGCAGGTAGCATTTGCAGTCGATAACGTGTAAGTTTCGATTCAAGAATTCGAGCATTTCTGCCTTCTTTGGAGTCGGGCGGCACCTGGGGTTCCTCGCCAAAGGGTCCCCCCTTACCTTATTTTACGGGTTTCCTTAGGGCCCGTAACGGGGGGGGGGGGTCCCCCCCCGTACCGTAGCCGTACCCGTAACGACCCCTCCCGTATTGTAGCCGTACCCGTATTTTACGGCTACGGCTACGGGTACGGCCCGTAGTACGTAACGGGTGTCGATCTCTGGAATTCACGCATGATGTGTTCTCAATTTTTTTGTTGTTTTCGCTTATTTTCTGAAACTCGGAGCACCGCATAGCGCGACTAAATAAAGCATTAATGGCATAAAAGCCTTTTTTATCTCGCCACAAAGGGAACCTCGAGAACTAGAAGTTACGCGACAACGACACTCGTAGCGGTCCTTCGCGAATGTACGGACACACAGATTACTTTGACCGCGCGGGCTGTGAAGGCAACTTTTCAACTAGGAAAATCTCGGCTTCACAAGGACAAGAGTGATTAACTGTCCTGGCTATCGTCCACGTGCCCAAAGTCAAGCACTAGCATGAGCGGTCATGAACGTTACTCCAGGATTGGAGGCATAGAACCGCAAAAAAATGCAGCAAACGGTCGAATGCGCGGGGTTCCGTTGGAAAACTTTGGTCTTGATGGATGGGCCGATATTGAACCCGCGGTCGTCACTGATCTCTCCGCGACCGTCCTCTTTACAGTGTTTCGGCTGAAAAGACGAACTTGGGTTCAAGGCAACCAAAGCGAGGCCATAAATTTGCCAAAAATCGTTACGCGAACGCTTCCGAATCGCGCTGGGACATGCACTGGAAAAGTCAAAACATAACAAATTCGTTCAAAAAAGCACGTTGACTGACGCAAGCCGATTTTAATGCGAATTAACTTTGCGGTGCGTCACAGATCAAAACGAGTCCTTAATAGTGCAAAGAGTCTGGTTTTCGGCTACGACGATTCCTCCACGAAGTCATCATCTACGATGGCGGGTGCCGCTGGAACTGGAATGAACGCTGTGCCCGACGGAGCAGCCGGACCAAACCGAAAATCGTCAAACCGTCGCACGGAGCCCACAAGCCGTCAACCCCACCACCGCTCCACGTCAGCCGGGTCGACTCCGGACTGATGGCGACATTTCAAATCGCACTGTCTGCCCGGGCTAGCAACCCTGGCGGATGTAACAACCTTGCTCTCAACGAATCAACTGAGTGCCCCATCGTCGTGAAGCATGCTGGAAGTCGTGGCTCGGCGGCTGTGCGACCACGGCATGCGGAGGGCATAGACGACCAAACGACGAGTATCAAGGTGCCGCCGCCCCCGGACAGAAAAAACAACTCTACTAGACAGCGGATCGTACAGAGGAAGACGCACACCACGTTCGTCACTCTCAATTGCCAGTCTCTGAAGAGCCCCGCTCGAAAGAACCAGCTATCGCGTTTGCTGAACGACCTCAACGCGCACATGGCTTGCCTGCAGGAGACTCGGATCACGGACCCGGACAGCCAGGAGTTCACGTTCACCGTCCCGCCTCGAAACCGAACCAGCAACAGTCAGCCCTCCGGATACACCATCTACGCCGGAAGCGCCGACAATGGCTACGCTGGGTGCGCGGTTGCAGTACGGAACGACATGGCCGCACTTGTCCACAGCTGGGGATCACCATGCAGCCGAATCGCCTTCGTCCACTTCAAAAACGTTCAGAAGCCCACGTGGATCATCAGCGCATACGCTCCCACTAGAGACGCAGACGACGCCATAAAGGAAACATACTACGACGCTCTGAGGGACTTGCTGAACACAGTGCCACGATCTCACCTGATCGTCATCGGGACGGACGCAAATGCCCAGTTCGGCGCGGACGAGTCGAGTCCTGCCCTTGGCCGGTGGTACTACCCGGCCGAGGAAACAAATGACAACGGCGAACGTCTACTGATGCTGGCGGAAGAATACGACCTCTGTCTGGCCAACACGACTCGGCGAACCAGCAGGGGCCAGCGAGTTAGCTGGTGCAGTGGCGCCCGATTGACTGCAGAATCGAAGATCGCAAGGCGCAGCGGTCAGCTGATGAGCCTCATCGACTATGTGCTCATCTCTTCGCGCTGGGCCCCGATGGCTGAGAAGGCCGGATGTGTGCAACGCTCGGTGTTCCCGTCAGACCACCGGCCGGTGACAATGCGGATGAAGCTTCGTTACGTCGCCCCTAAGAACGCCCGATGCAAGCGGTACGACATGCAGCGACTTATTACCGACGCGGCCACTGAAGAGCGATACCAGCGAGAGGTACTGGACCGCCTATACCCGCCAGCAGAACGACGAGACGTCCTGGTCACAGCTGAGACCTTCACGGCAGCAGTTGTCGGAGCAAGAGATGAGCATGTGCCAGAGCTCAGATCCGAGAAGAGAAAGCCACTCATTTCGGCGGAGGCTGAGCGACTAGTAACACAATTGGCAGACTCGAGGCGCCGGAAAGACGAGCAGCAGTCTATTCGCCTGAAGAGAACCCTGCGGAGGCAACTAAAGCGCGACCGTGAACAACTGTGGCAGAGACGGACAGAAAAAATCGAGGATGCATGGCGATGTAACAACTCAAAGAAGGTGTACACCCTCCTGCGACGCTACAGCGGCAAACTGAAGGCGGCCTCGGACACGCTGGCCGTAGACGGGAGATGTGTCGCAGGCGATCGCTGCCTCGACGCCTGGAAGGACCATTTTTCGGCGCTCCTTAACCGCCCACCACCGGCCGGAGAACCGTTGGAAGTGGAGCGACTACCGCGGTACGAAGGCGTAGAAGAAAGCCCTCCTACCAGCGAAGAGGTGAAAACTGCCATAAAACAAATGCGCAGTGGGAAAGCGGCTGGAGAAGACGGCGTGCAACCCGAACTCTTGAAGGCACTTCCGGACATGGCAGTAGCAGCGCTTACCTCAGTCTACAAATCAATTTGGGACTACGAAACTATTCCGGACCAGTGGCGGACGGCCGTGGTGATACCGCTCCACAAGAAAGGATCCGTCACCAACCCAGCCAACTACCGAGGCATATCTTTGCTGGACCTGCAGTACAAGCTCCTGGAGCGGATCATCGCAAACCGTATCGTCCCAGCCCGAGACGCCCGCACACGAGACGAGCAAGCAGGTTTCCGTCCCGGTAGATCGACCATCGACCAGGTCTTCGTCTTTCGCAGAGTCATGGAAACCCACCACCGGTACAACAAGCCTGTCGAAGTCGCGTTTCTCGACTACGCATGCGCGTTCGACTCACCGGACCGTGAAAGAATCTATAAGCTGCTTGAAAGCGACGGCGTCCCGAATAAGCTCGTACGAATAATACGGGAGATGAACACAGGATCGGAGGCGGTGGTACGAACGCGCAGCGGGTGCAGCCAGCCGTTCCCCGTAGCTACGGGCGTGAAGCAAGGAAGCGTGCTCGGGCCGCTTCTGTTCAACTACGTCATTGACGCCATCATGCGAGTGTCGTCCGAGGATTTCAACGGCGGAGTGCAGCTGATACCGTCAGCGAAAGTGCTGACCGACCTCGACTACGCGGACGACATCGCCCTGCTGTCAACGTGCCGGGAAGAGCTTCAAACGTTCATCGACAGGGTTGCCCAAAATGCTGCACGCTTCGGCCTGAGACTGAAACCTGTCAAGTGCGAACTCCTCAGTGCATGTCCTGGTGAGGCGAACCCGATCACGGTTAACGGAGAGGCGATCAAGAAGGTCAAAAGTTTCTGCTACCTCGGCTCCATAATTACGGCAGACGGCAGCGTGAAGGAGGACATAGCGCAAAGAATCCGGAAGGCACGCACGGCGTTCACAACCCTCAGCCAGTGCCTCTGGCGCACAAACGTCTCGCATCGGATGAAGCTGAGAATCTACGCAACAGCCATACGCCCAATCCTGCTCTACGCCTCGGAAACATGGCCGCTGACGCAGTGCGAACAGGAACGCCTCAACCGAGCGGAGCGGTCATTCATCAGACAGGCTCTCGGGATCAGGCCGACCGATAAAGTCTCAAACCGGGAACTCTGGACGAAGGTAGACGCAGCCCTAGAACCAAGTGTACTCATCGACATCGGCGCAACAATCAGGAAGAACCGCCTTAAGATGCTGGGACACGTGCTCAGACGGGATGCCGACCGGCTGACAAGAGTCGCCCTCGAGTATACCGGAGGAACGACGTGGAAGCGACGCCCGGGTGGAACTAAGAACATGTGGACAGACGTGGTGCGCAAAGACCTCGAGTTCGCAAACATCAGAAGGCAACCACTGTTTCGCAGTACGGACGCTGTTACCGCCTGGAATCGCGGCGACTGGCTACGAGTCGTCACGATAATCGCAGAAGATCGCGCAACGTGGCATGAAATCGTTGAGAACAGTGCGGACGGGAAGCGACCGAGAGGACGCGCTCCAATGGACCCGTCTTAAGTAAGTCAAGTCTGGTTTTCCGGACCGGGCCAATGAAGGCTTGGAGCTTTGTTTGTTTCAGTACGAACTTTATAGCATCCATAATAAAACTTAAATCACAATAAAATTTAAAAAAATATTCGGTGTTATTCAATGCTAACAAATCTTTCGGTTAGGTTGTCCCTGACTCAGCATACGTCTTCGATAACTCGTAGCCGCCGCGCAGTTTGTCCTGCGCTTAAAGAATACCGCGCGAAATGCGTTTTTTAAAAAAAAGGGCGAAACACAAAGCGTGAAAACACCAACACTAAGTCAACATCGTACCACCGCAACAACAAGGAAGCATCCTCTCGAGAGAGGGCCACAAGCGTATCATTGCGTCACCATCGTTTCACTGATAACGGAAGCAGGCTTGCAGACTCGTAAAGGAAGTGCAGATTATTCCCGCCGTCGTCAGTAGTCGAAGCGTGGATTTCGCGAGTAAGACAGCGACGCAGCGCCTCTCGGCCCGATGACCCTCTCGACGTCGTCAGCTGCATAAGTCGCTCTCTACTTGGCCTTCGCTACAATCCACCTGCATAGCTGTCAGTAGAAAATTATCGCACCCCAAAGCTTTCAATGACCCAAAGATTTCATTGAAACGGGTTTTGGCCAGGCTAAACTGGTCCGAGGATCGAGTTCAGTCATTTTTACCGATGCGCTGGCTAGTTCATCTCAGTTCACTCTAGTTCGCTAAACTTTGTATGATAGCGGAATTGTCAGCTCTCGGCCAGTTTTGAGCCGCTTTCGATGGAAAAAGCTCAAAAAACAGCCCTCCGCAGACGTTTTCAGCTCAAATATCTTGATTTCTAGCAAAATTATTGGCTATTACAGGGGAAGTTCAGTTTCAATCCTCTCCACTAGATAGGGCTGACCGATTCAGTCAAACTGTGACCCACCTCCTTCCCGAGGGCTCGCAGAAGTACGGCATCGTCTCAAAGACTTTAAGCTGCATGGCGTGCCATTTACTTCGCATAATCGACTTATATTGTTGCTAAAACAATGATACAGAAGAAGAATGTTATGGTTAAAATAGCGTATCGGGACGGTTTTGCACGTGTTCGCGGACCTGCGGAAGCGATAGTACGGCGTGCATGTGGTGGCCGATACGAGGGAATCGGTCGAGAATTTCGGGACGTCCGAACGTGACGATATAGTCCGCGAAGCACGCCAAGTAGAAGTCGATCCAGGTCAGCTAAAATAGGTCCACCTTTACCCATCGTAGACGATTGCACGGTCTAATGACGGTCGTTACTCTTAGTTTCGGTCACTGTCTTTTCGGCCACGGGCTTTGAGCGCTAAACTGTGTTATTCTACCTCCGCACATGCTTACGCTTAGGGCTTAGGCGTAGGCTAGACCTGGTTGATACCCTATCTGTACCGAACTCCGTTCCGTACTGCCCACTCCTGCCGTACACTGTCGTATTGAACCTCCCCGCACAGAAACCGGTTCCGTATAGCAGGGCATGGACAACGGAACGGCGCAAAACGGCTGTTTTCCGCGCCGTTCTCCACTTTAGGTAGAAGTTAGCCGGGCCCTTTAGGGCAGGGAAGGGTGTCAATTCTCGAGCTGTTACGTACTAGTACCGATCGGGACGCAGCCTGTTTTATTCCTTTGCCGTTCTATTTTCCGTTCCGTAAAAAGGAAAATGGTACGGAACGGAGCACGGTTCGTTACGACCCGCACAGTCTAGCGTCGGCGTATGCCACGACCGAGTCTACTAGGCGCCAGAACGATCTCCATGGTGGCTGAGCTACGAATAAAATTTAAAAAAATCATGCTGGGGTAATTTACATACATACATATCCGCAATGGGCTATTATTAGCTGCGCATTAGGCAGACCAAGCAGGTGAAGTCCACCGAAAAAAGCATAGCTTCGGCTAGCGGTTTCCGTCGGCAACAGGGCTGTGGCGGTACATTTCGAACTTCGAATTCGATTTCAATTTTTGCTTACATCAGTCCCCGAGCCTACGGGAAACATGCACCTATCGGCCATTCGCAGAAGATCTTACCGAGTCACCGACGAGGTAGCCGGTTCCACTGTGCTCAAGCTGCTTCTCGAACACGGGTCCAAAATCCTGGTAGATGCATGGAATGAAGACTTTCTCGAGGAGGTGCTGCCACTGAAAAGTTCGACGTGAACTCGTTCTTTCACGGTTCAATGCATGTGGCATGTCGTCGGTAGCCCTGTCAAAATACGAATCTCCGGAATCCCGGCATCGCCCTCGTAATTCACGCCCCTCCTGATATTGGGAGCTTCAAAGAACGAATATACAACAGATAGGAAGCGATATCGGCAATGGGGAACAAGGTACGGGGGATAGTCCGGATGCTGAAGACTTCCAGGGTAGGTTGAGCCTCAAGCCAAAAATAGCGCATCATTGCAACGTGCTTACCTTTTCCTTCGGAACGAGGCCGAGAAGGCAGTCGACAAAAGGCTTAATTTGCAGGAAATACTCCTGTAACCGCTGGGCGAGCGTCTCGCAGATCGCCTCTTCCTCTTCGGTCTGCGGAACGAGGCCTAAACGTTCGTGTCTAGTGCTTCAAAGCATTAAGGGTTGCCGTAAGTAGCGGATACAAAGAACATTACGGGTGCCGTGTGCATGAGTATGCCGTGCGTCCGGGCCGTGGTACCTCCCTCCCGTACCCTGAAGACGGGCCGTGATCACGACTCCACGGCACGCCCGTGGTACAACACGCAAAACTTTAAGAAGTGGGCTAATTATACGCTCCGCCGGCACGGCCGGCGTCCGTGTGTGACGTATGTCATGCGGGATAACGTCTGTCACTCAAGCTTGAAATGCGATACGTCCGCTTTTACAAGTCGGCTGCACTTTAAACGGCTGTTTCCAGATAACTAGAGCAGGGATCGCAAAAGTTGTCAACAACTTTTTACCGAGAAACCCCGAAATTGTTTGGTCAGTCAAGCGGCAAACGGCAGTGACTTACCATACTTCTTGCCCAGATACGCGAGGATGACGTTCGTATAACTGATTTCAATCTTGCCACCGTCGATCAGCAGTTTCGGAAGCTTGGGCACAGGCGCTTCTGAATCATGCTAGTAACTATGCATCGCAAAGAGTACGGAAGAAACATGCCTAGACTGGGAATAGAGGCCGAAAATTATTTAAGAACGTTTGCGGATAAATTACCATAATACAAATGGAGAACGTTAAGAAAGTGGGAGAAAAAATTATCTGTGAAACTGGTGACAAAGTGTTGCCTTAAAATTGTAAGGAACTCGAGAACTCCGGTTCCGGGCCGCCTGAACCGGACTGCCTCTTTGAGCTGTCTTGGCAAACTTTAGAACTTGCTGAGACAAGTTAATGAGCGAGATTATTTGGACATGGCTTGCTTTTGTTCAAAAAGTCGTAGAGTTGGTTCCACGCTTTAGTCCCAAGCTAATTCAGTTCTCTGAAGTCCCTAAGCCGAGTCCATCGCCAAATATTTCCAGGAAGATTCAAGATCCTAGTAAAGAAGAACTTACTGTCCTTGTACTTGGCGAACTCCAGGTAGTTCTCTCGATAGTCCTCAAACGGCTCTCCGACGTAGTGCAGCAGGAGTCGAATAGGTTCCGCCTTACCTCGCAGGTTGAGGTATCGGACTTGGTAGCGGGGCGCCATTCTGTGAGGAAAGGCAATGTGAATTAGTCAATGTTTAGCCCACGGAAAAGCGCAACGAAAGCCCGAATAAAAAAGAATGGAACACACATATTGAGCTACAAACTGCTTCATGCTTTCGTGGCCTTAAGCAAGCGGTTCTCCGACGACACTAGTAGGGAACACGAAGAGAGTAAAAGTCGGCCGCAATACGCAAACTCAGACAGCACCGCCTAGTTCCGCGTCTGCATTTAGAGAACGCCGCCCGACGAAACGAACCGCGATAATCGAGCATGAACCAAACTAAAGACTCGTGGTCACACAAAGAGTTTAGCCCTATGGGCAAAGCGGCGAAGCATCTGGACTGAGAGAGCCTTGATGGTTTTTTCGTGCATTGTATAAAAACACTGGGGGGGGGGGCAAAGCGCATACAAATGTGGTCATAGACGCCTCATCCCAAGTTCTCATGTTCTAGTGAGGATCCTTCAATCTGCATATCGCGTGTGGTGTCTTCTTGATACGTCCTTACGACCAAATACGAACGTAAATAGTAAAGACCACCTACAAGAAGCAGCTAGTGAAAAATACCCGGCAGAAACCAGACCCGCAAGTTTGTATACCTACCTAGTAACACAATATTTTAGTCTTCGCAGCGTGTTTAAGCGTTGCACTTGCGTGCCTTCCTATGCCTCAGCTTAACCGACAAAACTCCGAAAAAATATTTCGGTAGTGAAACAAGTTGTAACTGAAGTGCAGGGAACTGACATAAGAAGGGACTGAAATGCCTGATATCTGGAAAATATCTTTGAGAGGGAAGGACCTTACCTGAAGGCGTCTAACTAAACGAGACTGGCTTCGCGAGAACGAGCTTAGCTCACACAAAGGCGATCATATACTTCATAAACCGTGAATTATGAGTGGCCGCTAAAACACCTTTCAACAAGAAGCCCTTCTCGATCTCACGTAACGATCTCGCCGAAAAATGTGGAAGTAATGAACCGAGAGGATTGATGTGCGGAACAATCGACCCGCTGGAAGCGGCCTCGAAACGAGGAAGAACAAGGGCGCCCACGAAAAGCCACTTGGCCCCTTCGACGGCCGAATCATTACGTGGGGGTACTCTTGCCGGCCGGTGACTCGGCAGGTGATCGATGTCCGCGAAACAACTGCCACCGCCAAGCGAGGTCGGCACGTCAGCGGTCGGCTAACGAATGGATTGCTTATGAGGAAGAACATGCGCCAAAATTAGTCTCTTGCGCAAAAATACCTATCTGGTTGCGACGTCCTGGCCACGACTACCAGCAGCGGACGCATTCGTTCTTTAGGCCGACAAAACAGTGATGGCCCTGCGCCCGGCACGAACGAATCCTTTTTCGGCAGCGTTCTGTCGGTACAGGGCAGGGGGGAAACTGTTTTGAAGTTCCGGGATCAGTACCGGTACCGGTATCCGCTAAGGTTTGAAACGGTACCTGTACGCAAACCTCCGGATTCCAGGACCGGTACCGAGAGTTTTTTTGCGAAGACTGAACCAACAAACACAATACAAACACAAAACACATCTCTATCGCAACGTACCTATTTACGGCTTCGGTGCCGGTACCCCCAGCCCTGCTTTCGCAAACTGTTGAATACATACATTTCTGCGACCTTCGCCTACCTCTGTGAGTTCATGACAGCGTTCGAGCACAAGTACTTCTTTATGCCTCCGCTTCTTCCTCAAAGCAACCAAGGAAGCACCTTTCGACGATGTTGAGAACAAGCACAAGAGCGTCGAAAGGGCAACTTTCAAAGGACCTTTTT
>JNEY01000166.1:91569-115105 GCA_020875895.1 Aphelenchus avenae | reverse complement strand
ATTGCGTATTTCCAACAGAAAATTTTTGGATACGGAAATGACAGGGCGTGAAGTAACTTGCAATGATTTTGAAAAACCTCCCTCAGGGAGGATAGGGGATGTCGGGAGCAGGGGTGGGGAGGCTGGTATCAAAAATGAGGCAAAAAGGGTCAAAATACAAAAAAATGGCTAAAATAACGTTAAAAATGGTATTTTTAGGCTGTCCTAACTAATTTAGACCTTTAAATCTTTAACAATTTACTAATTTAAAAGAAAATTTCTTCGTCAAAGCCCCCTCCCCTCCCCCCCTTACCCTATGGGCACGAGGTCCGGCGGCGAAGTCTAGTCTCATTAGGCACCCTTTTCACAGCCTCGTCATCGCACCCGTGTGTACCGTCTTACTTTCCTTTTACTTTCCACGTCCTATGTCATCTTGACGCTTCAGCGTACCGTGAAAGTCGGTACGCTCTGCGATTCGCCGCTTACGAAGAAAGGCTCGTACTGACAGGTAGCCGTATCGTACCGGTACCCTGCAATCACGTACGGCGTACTGCCGCGCCGTGTGTGTTGCCCCGATCACTGAAAAAGATGTAGGGCGCAGCCCACGGCATGGCAAATAACATTTAGCCGTCGGCTATCCCTCTTTGTACCATAGAATGCGTAACGAACGTCCTTATAATCTTAACAGCCTCCTTTGCAGCTAAATTCGACAGTTTCAAGCAATCGAAGATGGACTCAGAATCCTGGTCGGAGTCGTGGCTGCAGAACCATGAAGTCGAAGAGGGCGGCCAAGACCAATACTACAAGAGCGGACGTCGTGCTGGACGCTAGCAGGAGGGGCAGCGCCAGCAGCAGGGCCAGCAGGCGCAGCATCACCAGCAGCACTTCGGTGCCCAGTCGAAGGGTCAAGGACCTCGCATGGGAGAGCAGCCGTACGACGCCGGCGTCTGGTAAGCGCTTTTCCAGGTTTTACAGAAAGTAAACAGACAGAAGGCATCTTTTCCAAAAATGGAATTGCTTTTCATGACGATCCTTTACTGCAATAGCCGAAGGAAGAGAATCAAAATGCATAAATCCAAATATTGGTTGTATCACTGATCGACCTGCTATTTAGGCACCAGTAGCGAAGTTGAGAATGTAACAAGTACACGACGAAGAAGCAAGCAACTCTACCAAATAGCCGTCATTGCTGTATTTTGTTGGGAGCCTTTCTTGACGGAATAAATGAGCGACAAACGATCGGCTATCTTGGTTTCTGTGCTAGCCGTCTTTGGCCATTCTCGTCCATGACATGATTGGTAGCGTTTACGATAGTTGGGACCCCTTCGGCCTTATATCGGTTCCTCCCGATTCCAAAGCTCTAAAACCGATTTCGATCCCTCCAAAACACCGATTTCCGATTCCGATTCTTCCCAAGAATTACGGCGCAGGGCCTTCTATATAGAGCGCTCATAAGGTTTATGACGTTAAAATATGTAGGAATTGCCCGCCGCTAGGCGCAGACAAAGCAAATTTGCACTCAAAATGTCGAATTTTCAGCTAAAATTTCGTGCCTGCGGCGTGCTCGAGAAAGCAAGCGGCAGAATCCTGTGGAATCGGTCATTTGTACAGATTCCGATCTCGATTCCGATTTTTCTCTAGCCCTATCACTACGTGTTGGTCACAATCCTATGCTCCTCAGTTCCGGGTTTAGCGCGAAGCATCTGTTGCTAAGAAGGACGTAGCATTGTTTTCTCGTCGTGGACGCTTATTTTTGTGTTCGCAATGCCTCAGAGACCAACCAAATGCGGGAATGGCAAAATTACACGCGAACAAGCGGAACGCCGTTCTCTGGCCCACTGGCAAGGTCGCTATGCGACGGTTGTGGAAAGCTGTAAACAACCCCTCGCGCATTGTGGACGCAGCCCCACCCTATGCTTATTATTCTTTCTCAGCGCGTGCCATGTGTTTTCTGTTTACGGCGTTAAGCTTTCAACACCAACCAGCGGGGCAGCTTGCGGCTCACGCTGGCCGTATAATGATTCGCGCGGTTTTCGAAACGCTTGCATGCGCTGAAGCGTGTTTTCTCTGTCATACGCTGAGTTGGGTATTGAGCAATTGGTAGCTGCCCAAAAAGGTGAAGATTTTTATTACGTGCCTGCATTCTACAAGCCGCTACGTGTGCTGGGCCCCTTGATAAGCAAATGTTCATACCGTATTAGGGATCGGCACCCATGACGCAATCACGTAATTACGCGTACCCATAATTACGGCTACGGCTTTACGCCATGGTGGCACCGTTACAGCTCCGTTATTAGTGTCGTAATTACGGCACATTACGGCGGGGTTTCGTCATAATTGTTGCCATAATTACGGCTACGTTGAGCCTGATTTATCGAGAACATGCAGCTCGACAGCAATCATTGAGCTTTTAACGCATAATATTATTTATTGAATTATTCGTTAAAACCTTGATTCGCTATGGAAAGCTTCTATGCGAGGTTTTTTCAGCTTTCACGTGCTGATTTCAGTCCATTATTACATTACGGCCGTAATTACAGCAATTACGGCTTTACGGCATGGGGGCGGGCATTACGGTTTTGCAGCACGGGGGGAGGGGTTCGCCGATCCCTAGTCCACATGTTCATTTGCATTGTAGTAGACTTAGTTATGTATTGTCCCTTCCTGTCCCGTATTGCCTTGCCGTTTTGCTGACCGATCGACGGAACGAACGTCAGCGGCGGAACGCAAAATGACATCTCCCTATTTCGCTGTCCTTTTGTGGTGTGCCGTACCGCTTTATTTTTGCATCGTTGGCCACTCTATCACAATGACGCTTCCGGCGTATCCTGAAAGACGGTAGACTCTGCGGTACGGTAGATAGTTAGTTGGCACCCTGGCCAGAGTCCTTGTGCTTATGGAGGAGGGTTACTATTGAGCCGAAGCCCCATCGTACTCCGTACCGCGCGATCCTGTTCGGAGCACGGTACGGCTGCTTCAAGTAGACCTGGCCGTCGGCCGTGCCGAAGGCCAAAAGCGCCATGCCGTCAGCACTAAAACTGCGCGGCAAAGCACGGTACATTTTTTCTGGCACCGTGCTGTGATCATGGCAAGCCGCTACGACGCGACGCTATACGGTGGAAAAACTTTGGAAGCTAATCTTTCTTTTCAGTTCCGACGCGTAAAGAATGAATGCCATTTGTCTCAATTAAGAGAATTTAAATGCCTCTCTTCAGCAAGAATAACAGTGTGGAATGAGCAAAATGGACTCGGAATCCTGGTCGGAGTCGAAGCTGCAGAACCACGAAGCCGAAGCGGGCGGTCAAGACCAGCACTCCACGAGCGAACGTTGTGACGTACGCAAGCAGAAGCAGGAGCCGAACTTCGGTGCCGAGCCGAAGGGTCAAGGAACTCGTGTCCTTGGACACGATCAAGGACTCGACCAAGGACAGCAGACGTACGACGCCGGTGTCTGGTAAGCGCTTTTTTTCAGGATTCGCAGAAAGCCACGTGCGAAATCGTAGTCGTCGCCAGGGGTGTATGGAGATTTTTTTTGAAGAACGTGGTGTCCAGATAGGGCGACTCCGGCGAAAATATTATACTTAGACGACCGTACCGTACTGCGTACCGTATGTTATACCGTTAGGGGTACGGTACGGCGCAGGTCCGGTACGGCTTTCCGTACTGTACTGTACTGATGCAGTACAGAGTACGGTACAGCGACGTTCTCAGACTAAAAATGCACTAGTACGGGCCGTAGTGCGGCTTTAATACTCCGTACCGTACTCTACAGTACGGTACATAGTACGGTACGGGGGGTGTCGCTTATAAGGAAATATGACCCACACTTCCATTGAGAATTGTGTTCATTCGCATTGGAAGCCGCCTGTGGCGGACATTTAATGTAGATCAAAGCGCGCTTTGATCGTCAGAGGATCCTTGAGGTGATACCCGACGGAAGAGAATCAAAATGCATTTATTCCAGGTCCTACCAACGACCTATGTGCTTTCTTTAGGCATCAGTAGCGAAGCTCGAAGTCGATGAAGCATCCGCCGAAGAAGAATTACCAACTACGCCAATAGCCACCCGCGATGTATTTTCGTTGGGAATCTTTGTCAGTACAATAAAGTGATAAAAACTGAAAGGCTTAACGATCAGTAAAATTAAGACCTATAAATTGCTCTCTTTTAGACTGATTAGGAAACGTGGCGCTTCGCAAAGTTTCAACTTGTGGCTGCTATGTAACCGCTTTGTCCACTTGCAATTTTGGCTATTGGTAGAATTATGACTCGCCCCGAAAGGGCGCATGGTAACGCGGATCAAACCCCGTTTTGCCCAAGATTTCACTTTACGTAGTGTTACAGGTATCTCTTTTCTATTAGCATGCACCTTGGTTGTGGTGGCATATGGCGGAGGGGGGGGGGTATTGATCGTGACGAAGGGGCGCGGGGGGGAGGGGTCACATGGCACTTATGGCGTCCATAAGCCTACTAGGGAATAAAGGAACAATCCGCTTTCTTTATCCTTTACGTTCAGTTTCTCAGAATTTGCTGTAGAGCCTTTGGTTAATGTTAATAATGCGTCGAGTCCTCTCAGACAAAGACACTTCAGTATTTATTCCCTGTGCAGGACATCAGTAAGTGATCAGAATCCCGTAGAGGACGGATTCGAGGAGGCGTACATGCTGCCGAGAGACCGCGGTCTTTCCTCGAGTTCCACTCTCTCGCCGGGACGCCTCATCGCTAGCTGTCGTCGCTGCGCTGGCGTCATGCGATTTGCCGTCGCCTGCTTCTTTTCCTCGTTCTGTTGCCGGACAATGCGTAGCATCTCCTTGAGGTTGGCGTCGCTGAGTCGAAGCTTGTCCTTGTGCGCCGCTTTGTCGACGCGTAGCGTAATGCCCGTGGGAGGACTGGAGCTTACGGCGGATGGTCTTGTATGGGGTACCCTGGGGCCCTCAGGCCGAGCCACTATCCCTCGGTCGGTGATCGGTACGGGTCGGACGGCGTCGTTTATGTCAGCCAGCATGTTCACGGCTTGTCTGAAGGGTTTAAGTCGGTTGATTTGATCGTTTTTTTTCACCGAAGCAAATAAAAACCGCTTTTTCCAGTTGCCTAAAAGCCCCCAATTTTCGGCGAATAATGTAAAAGTGACCACCAAAAGCTGGATGTTTTTCGGCACTACGACGTTCGGTGTTTCGGACAATTTTTGACGTCATTTCCGCCTTAGTTAACAGGCCTAATTTCAGAGAGTCGTAAAGCCAACTCGGCTTGCCTGGCTAGCGGACGATCCAAGGTGCTCCCTTTCAACGTAGAGGCAATCGTGCGAACGGACATCGCGTCGGAGTCTGGCGATGGGCTTCGGCGCTGAACACTTGTAGGATCCGCCAGTGGGTAGCCTTTGGCGGTCTTAGAGGAGCACGGAGATCCGGACGTGCTGCCTAAAAGAGGAAAGTGGAAGGAATGTAAAGCATGATCAACCAGAAGTTGATACAGGTCAATTCCTCATTTTGTAATGGCCTTCGGACATGGGCTTACGGACATTCGTACTTTGCCTAGGTGGAAGACTGCGACGATGTGCCGTTTTTCGCAACGAAACCAACCATCCTCCAACCAGCTTGCTTCGAACGATTGGTTCCAATCTGCGATAAATTCGGCAGTCCGTTTGACACCATTCGCACAGAAAACCAGCCGCTCTTTCAAAGAAGGAACCGATTCCGCTCGAAAGCCGGTTTTTTCAAAGAATGAAACGAATACCGTCGTCAGTTATCGAGAAACCTTTGTTCAATGTCAGTAAAGGTCCTACCCTTCGAACTCGTCGTCAGCTTCCCTAATGGGCCCTTGTTGAACGCTTCGTTGAGCTCCTTAATTTCCTGCACAGAGATCCTCGGCGGCTCCGGCAGTTCGTCTAAGCACAGCGGCGAAGCTGACCGCTCGGGTACGAGGTCGGGACGAATACCACTGGTGACCGGCTTCGTTACACGAGGTGATGGGACCGGTTTGTTCGACTGACGAGCGGACGAACGAGAACTGGCAGCCGGAATACGCTTTGAAGGAGGTCGCACTGGGGCTGGCGAGCTGGGAACGGACTGCTCGCAAGTGTCTAAAGTCATCGGTGGTCATTCGTCTTGAATGCCTCGAAAGCCCCATCTTGAAAGCCGACGCTTCCAGCCAGTTGTTGCGTACCTCGCATGCCTGGCCTTATTCTACCATAGTCGTTTGTGGTCGAATACACAGGTGCGTACTAGAACAGGTGCCGAGTATATCTCGAGTCCACGTGGCTATGCCGTAGACCGGCAACTGCACAGGTGGATTACGAAGTACGGCACGGCTCCAGTTCCCTAGATTTTTAACACTAGTACGGCCCGGACTAGCACCGTACCGTACTTTATGGTACGGAGTACAGTACGGTACGGAGCATGGTACGGATGCTGGTTCCCGATCTTTACTAAGCCGCCTGCTCTTCGCGTAGGCACGAATTTAGCTTTCGAAGAAAGCTAAAACCTTACCATGTTCTTGTTGTACGAACGTAGCGCCGTTCTTCGCCTCGACATGCTTCCTCAACGTCGAGTAGTGCATGTTCACATCGTAGGTCTCTCGAAGCAGCTCGTCGATTTGGAGTACCGAAATGCGTTTGTTCACAGCGTTCTTGTCCGAGCGACGCGAGTAGATCGTCGTGAAGGAGTCCGTTCGACGTAGCGCCGAGAGAGGACAGCATTCGGCGAACTGGCGTCGGTACGACCGGAACTTGCGGAAAGCACTTTGCGTTAGACGATCGAGGAGTCCCTCGAAGAATTCGTGATTCAGGTCCTGGAAGGTCCCTTTGATTATGAGGTAAAGGTGGCTACGTAGCTATCAAAAACTGCTAACGCATTCATACAAGTTCGGTGGGAGGCCAGGATGCCGACTTTAAGACGCCCAAGTCACACCGGCCTGATCCAATATGTGTCTAGACTAGAAAAAGCCGCGTTATCCAGCATATTCTTCGAAATATCTCGCATAAATTTACCAAAAAAATAAACGAAATATTAAACACGATGTTCCCGAGGACTAGTCAGAGTCCACTTGAGCCACTGTCTTGTTTTATTCTCAGCCCATTAATTGCACGAAGAGGCAAGCAGTAAAAAAAAGCTCTACTCTTACTTTATTGGTTTCAGAGACTGAGGCGAACTAGCAGGCGGTAGTCAGGATTCGAAGACGATACGTAAAAGTTAAGTTAATTTCATGTGCAAACATTAAGTAAAGTCCGCGAAGCGCCTTAAACAACCAATATCCGCCGCGTATTCAAACAAAATTAATGCAAAGAACTCAATTTGTTTGCACGATTTTCATGCTTTTTCGGTTTTTGCCTTTTTTAAGAGGCGCAAGAGTGCATTCATGACCAGAGCTGGCCATTTCCGGAAAGTCGGCTCCGNATGTTCACATCGTAGGTCTCTCGAAGCAGCTCGTCGATTTGGAGGACCGAAATACGCTTGTTTGCGGCGTTCTTGTCGGAGCGACGCGAGTAGATCGTCGTGAAGGAGTCCGTTCGTCGCAGCGCCGAGAGCGGACAGCACTCGACGAACTGGCGTCGGTACGCCCGGAACTTGCGGGAAACACTTTGCGCTAGACGATCAAGGAGACCCTCGAAGAATTCGTAATCCAGATCCTGAAAGGTCCCTTTGATTATGAGGTAAACATGGCTCCGTAGCTCTCAAGAACTGCCTTCGTACGTTTTCGATGGAAGTCCAGAATGCTTACCTAAGGACGGCCAAGCCACACCGGTCGGAGCCAAGATGTGTTCTAGACCGGAAAAAAGCCGCGTTTTGCTGTATATTCTTCGGAAAATCTCTCATAAATAACAGAATATTAAAAACACTCAAATGGACTAGCAGGCGGTAGTGCAGAATTCGAAGACAATACTAAATTTTTCAAGATTACGCGGAAACGTTAAGTAGAGTCCACAAAACGCCAGACACAACCAATGTCCGCTGCTAATTAAGCCGAAATTAATTAACGTAACCACGCTGAGCAAAAGCTCAACGTGTTTACGCGATTTTCATGCTTTTCGGTGAACTGATTCGTTTTTCCCTTTTATGAGAGGCGCAAGCGGACAGGCCAGTTAACCTTACCTTCGGCCGACTTAACCACGCGATGACCCACGTCGCGATCGACATCGTGGCGAGCATGCAGACGGCCAAGGCTAGCAGGATCTTCCTCGTGCCATTGTCTTCGCAAACTTGGCGCCCTAAAAGCCCTTATATTTGTGCATCATTTGCCCAGACTTGACGCCACTTTCTCCCTCAAAAATGACATCAACTTGTGGCGGAAGGAGAACAGAAGGAGGAAGCTGAATAGCGTGAATTGCGACATCATTCCTTCGGAAATTATCCCCAAAATTTTGTCATTCTCCCGACCACCTACGACCCCAAACGCGAATATGCAATTGGATCCCCTTAAAGGACTAAGGGGCCATTACGTGACCACTGAAACCGACCGTAGAACGCCGAGGTCGCCGTCGAGGAGGATGAGGAATTCGCGGCCGGCGCTGTGGAGACGTCAACGTCGACTCGCACGCTAGCGAGCGCCAGCGCCGGGTCGCTGGCGACGATCAATTTCGGCCCGGAGGGTGGCTGATGGCGTGCCGTGCAGTTCACCTGGAAGCAGACTGATGTTGGTGGACAATTTGGCCTGTGTGTTTAAGCGTAAACTGTGATGTTGGGTGCTGCGATGCGTGGCCTTTTGACCAGACCTTTTTGCACGTAAGTGTAACGGTTACCCCCCCCCCCCTCTCTGTCCAAACCTACGGGGGGGGGGGGATAACCGAACCTTTCCCCTTTAACCATGAGTACGTTAACCCCCCTCCCCGTGGAACAATTAACACGGTTGAAGTGCTAATCATGGAAGTAGTGTAAGGCATGAAAATTACACAGGGGGTAACCGTACTTGTGCCCCTTGGCCCATGAGTACGGTTACCCCGCCCGTAGGTTTGTGCAGAGGAGTAATCGTACCAATGCCTTTTTTGCTAACCCGGAGCGTCCTTTTTGGCCATCACCATCATGTGTCCTTAGGCTTCTCAAGAGCCGTGATCCAATATTTCCAAATACCTAATTAGACCGGTCTTAATATTTAGCAAATTTCTGATCATATACAAAGTGCCTAAAGTAAAGCCCCGTGATTTAGGCACTTCTTTCGACTTTGTGACGCAGTTTCTGACACGCGCACTGCGTCCAAATAAAACATTTTCTACTCGTGGCAACCGATACCCGATGAACTTTCAAGCACTTTTCCGCGGCTAACTAAAACAAATTTTCCTGGCATGCTAATCCGACCATATGCGTTCTCCTGGGCAACCCGGGCCGGGGCCGGGCGTCAATTTTGCCTACTTAACCGGGCGCCCAGGCCGGGCCTAAGTAGGCCCGATCCCAGGCTAAAAAATTGGCCCATTTCAGTAATTTCCCCCTCGTTTTGCTAAAATGGCCCGAAAATTCGTTCTGTCGGAGCCTGCGGTAGGCTTTTAGGTGTAGATCAGTTCAGAACTAACGGATGGGATGCTGTTCGCGCAGCGGGCGCCGCTATCGTTGATTACTTGTACCCAGTAAACTAATGAGTTAAGGGAGCCAGATCGGTATAGCTTGCACATAACCGTATGCTAAACTTGACACTTTGCAAGCTTGAATGATTGCAATTTACATGATCTCCACATACGAACGGCCCAAAAATCCTTTTTGCCCGCTAAAAGGGCTCATGCGATAGCGGACTCGCTATGGCATATAATCAGGACCCCCTCCCGCCCCCGAACTCCACACCGCTACACATGAAGCAACCTCCCATTCAAGGCTATTTTCGGGTTCTCCATGCTTGAAATCCCCTGTTCGGCTTGATTGGTTTGTTGGTCAGTATCCAGTGGATGGACGCAATAACAACATATTGATCTGTCTTCCATTCCTCACAATAAGGTTTGGCCGCTCAAAAGCGTAGTCGAAACGTCGCTAGCCAATCAGTCATTTTTCAGCGTTTAGGTACAGGCGCATAGCGTCGGAGATCAGGGTCGTGTTCATGCCCTGCTTGGCATAGCGACTTCACGACCACGTGGTCGTGGTCTTTCTGACAAGGCCTAAAACGTTTACCTAACCATAATAACATACTTTAGACCTCGTTTCTTGAACTCCGAGAACTCTAGTGGACAGTTCCGCTCTCCTCGATTCCACGCTAAATGCATACTGTCTTCTAGCGGTAACGACATCTTCTCGATGCGATTTGCGCCGGTTCTCGGCACGTAGGACACCTCAAAGCGGACGCTAATTTGCACTTGCGTAAAAATAAGTTTTCTCATCGCTTCCGCTGCCCTATTTAGCCGCCCAGGCGATCGTGTCGATTACGTAGCGCCCGCTTGACTCCGTTGTCCTTCGCGCGGCGAAAGATCGAGTTACCGCCGCGGCGGACACGCCCCGAGCTGTGTTTTGACACGGCCATGTGGCACCACAAAGGCCACCGTGCCGTATGGCGGCCCTCTTGACCCCTACTCGGAACGTACTCTTACGCAGATGCGTGTCATTCAAGCGGGCGTTTTCCGGGATTTTTTGTTCTGATGTCATCACGCCCGGCAGCGTGAGGCTGATCATCGTTATGTAGCCAGCTATTTTTGGCGCCTAGGAGATAGGCTGTCTCTGAAACGCCCACGTTTTCGACCGGTTTCTGTAGACGTCGGTAAAGACGACTAAGGACCGGCAGCCGTACCGTAACTAAGGACCTTACTGGCGTATTACGCGTAGTTTTGGTTAGGAGCTTTGAGAGCTGAGTAGCTGACTAGTATACTCTGCTTCCGTCCACGCTTGGGCTTAAGTTTTAAGCTTAGTTCGCTGCTTATTGCTTGGCCTTAGGCGTAAGTCATGGCCATCACCGAAACTGCTAGGAGCCTGCTGTCATGCTTTAATGCCCAGCACGGTTTGGTTTGCTGGTACAGGTGTGACGACCACGCAACTTTACGCTACGCGGCGGAAGATGCGTATAACCAACCAGTCAATCTGGTCGGGAATGCTGAAGCGGACAAAATTCACGTAAAATTAGTGTGTGCCGCGTCAGGCTAAGCCGGATTTCTTAGGGATATGCATGGCCGCCTGACCTTTCCGGTATTGACATACTTTGCAAGGGTAGGTGCATTCAGTCAGGTCTTGGGGAAAGTCACGTGCGCACGCTAGCAGCTAGCAATATATCAAGTGCTTGACCCACCCGGGGTCGGTTCAATGCATTGCAAATAGACTCCGTAATGCACCGGAGAAATCCGATTGTTTACGACTGGGAGCGATGATCTGTCCTCGTGCCAGACCGCCATAAAATGCCGCCCGGCATCCACTTCGTAACCTAACCCGGCACTATGTTCACTGCGAAAAGCCGCCCTTAGCATGAGGTAAAGAGGTCAGGTTATTGTTTTTCCGTCGGCACAAGGTAAGTAGTGGTGCGACTAAAGGTCATATTCGTAGGCGCAATTTAGTATTCCCTTCAGAAGGCGAGCGATCAATAAGCGGCGGTGATCTGCCGGAAAAATACGGCTGGAGCTACGCCATTCCCCGTCATAACAAGTTAGCCGGTAAAACACTGGACATTAATTTGAAATATAGAGTTACACATAATATTCGGCAAAAAAACTGAACAACATTTTTTGCAAAGAACGCTGTGGAAGTTACCAATGCGAGATTCCCTTATGCAAAAACCAGCAAGCCTCTCTTTTCTTACGTATTGGTGGGCTATGCAATGTTTTTGAGGTGGTGTGAAGTAGGGCAGGAGATTCTTCCGCTGCGGCTTCGATCATCGGTGTTTTTGGCTTCTTTCGTCGGTCTTTGGCTTCGGTTAAATTGGTTCGAAGGAACCGAAGCTTTTCGACGGTTTAACAGGCTCGGCGCAGGCGATTCCAACCAAATTTCAGGCGAGAATTTCGCGGTTTTAATGGAAATTTGCTCGGTTGTGGCGGGCCATATAGACGCATGTGACCATCACAGATTTTATGGGCGCTCCCTATGAACGTTTTGCTTCGGCTTCGATCTTCGTCGTTTTTTGGCTTCCGGTTTTCGGTCTTCGGCTTCAATTTTAAATTTTACCTTCGCTTCGGCGTCGGCTTCGGCTCCTGGACCGAGTGGTTCCCAGTCATAGTATGCAGCTTGCAAAAGTTTGGGATACTGCGGAAAACGGGAAAAAGGCGAACTTTGTCCGGAACGACAGAATTTATCAAAATTTACTAAGTTTTTGAAATAATTTTTTTCGTTCTTACCAAAAATTCACCCGTCTATCCCGTCATTGCGTGTTTCCGGGGCTGGGGAAAAGCTGGACTTAGACGACCATAGCGTATACCATACCGTACCGTACTGCGTACCGTATTCAACGGTACGTGGGCCACGCTCAGTACGGAGTACGGTACGGCATGATTTTCTTGTTAAAAGCGCTCTAGTACGTCAGTACGGTAGTATTCCGTAGCGTATTATACAGTACGAGGTACGGTACGGGGAGGGACAGTACGGTACGGAGTACGGTACGGGTGGTGTCGCGTCTAAGTATAGGAAAATCGAATCCGCCGACTTTGTCCGAGAAAATTCCTAAAAAAAAACCGGTCACATCCGTGCAAGTTTTGAAAATACAGCTGATGTGTGACATCATTTCTTCGTACCCCTTGGAGCCATGCCCCACACCCACACACACTCGCTTGCCTGGGCGTGTAGGTGGAACCCGTGGTAAGCGTTCCATTTTGAACCGTCTTCTGACGCATTTGCAGCTTCCTTATTAGTCGCATCCTCCGAGATTTACGCAAATTTCGCTTTTCCGTCCAACTTTCGCGCGCGTGAGTAACTTTATACCGTGCGAATTCGCACATTCTGAGGGCGCATTAGGCGCAAAGGCGTGATATTTTACTTCCTCGGTGCTCAACAAGAAAGTTGGCTGAAATGGGAGGACATCGTATAAAACCGAAACTGAACTCGGAGGCCCAATACTCCGGTTGGCTCGACTAATGCACTCTGCCCGCACGTGACATTTGGCCGTTCCCTGAAGAGTCACCTTCTGTCTTCATGGCCTTAGTAGTTTTTCACATCGTCACTTTGACTCTTCAGAACTTGCCATAGTTTACCACTTGATTTACACGCTGAATGGGCGCATTATGGCAAAGCGATCAAGTCCATGCGTAGGCCCAACTGCGCACATTCAATGTCAACACGATGCCCGCTTGCTTTCGGCTTCTAGCCTTTTGGACCCAGTGTCGTGAGCTCCACAATTACGAACGATCCGTTTAGGGCTTGGTTTTCGGTTTCCCATAAGTAAGCGAAAGTTTCAACGTTTGTTCAGTCTTCTCGGATAATTTAGATTAATTTGCGGCTCATTTGATGTTGTGGACCTCGACTCACGTACCTGCAACGTATTCCGCCAAACCATGATTCTCCAGGTCGACTTGCGTTCGGCCATAGGGATATTTGTGTAATAACGGACGTCTTTATACAGTGCACAACGAACGCTTTTCAGTAAAAATCGTGGCTTCCTGCTTCACTGACTTTGGCTACATACAGTTTTATCGGACTTTTAACATGTCTCCTGAATTATTAACGCGCGGTCCTTTCTAGTAGCCGCCACGTGAAGGTCACAGCTACGCGCGTGTTGTTCCTAGCGGATGTGTCTCTCAACCAAAACGTTTAGGTAGTGTTCCCCTTCCACAGCATGACCGATCTCTGTCAGATCCTCGCGGCGGCTTTACTCTTCCTAGCGGCGGCCGTCCACGCAGTGCCTCGTGTTGAGGAGCCGTTCACGGAACTGGAGCTGGAGCAAGCGACGGGACGCGTAATGGGCAAGCGGGGCGAGCTGTTCGGGAAGCGAGGTAACGCTTGGGATGCTTTGGCCCTGTGCCCTGTCGAGAGCGAGACTTTCCCAAAAAGATGGAATGTTGAAAATTCTAAGAGGCTGATTTAGCATCGTCATTCGATCGTCAACTGCGCAGAACGAGCGAGCTGTTTGGCAAGCGTAGCCCGTCAGAAGAGAACGGTAAGCCGTTAAATGGCAGCAAAGACTGGCCCACAGACAGATGACCATGCTATAAACGCCAAAGTTTCGTTTTTAATAAACCACACTATTTTAGATTCTGAAATTTAAAATTTATTTAATGCGACTTTTAAAAAAATAAAAAAGGGAGCCTTAATGCTGAACCGTATTTTACTAAAATAAGACATACTGAAATGTCTGCGTTGAAGAGACCACGCGACGCGATCAGGACTTTGCGCAAAGAATAATTTAAATTAAGCAAAGTCGGACTCTCATCGCATTTTCGCAAAAGCTTGTCAATCAAAGGGTCCAAAATCTTTCAATGCCGCTTTCACCCGCCGTTAGCGTGCTCTGGTACGTCAATCTGATGTTGCATTTGCGCTTTTAGAACTAGCGTCTCCGCTATTAGCGCCGAAGGTGCTCGGCGGGTACAACTTCTTCGTTGACGGACCCGTCGACTACGAGGTCGCGCTCAGGAATCCGCTAGTGAAGCGACGAAACCGGGAGCTATTCGGAAAGCGGTCGGATAGCTCAATGTCGGAAGAAGCGGTGCTATCGACTTTGCTAGCCCAACGACAGCGACGCGCTCGCGGAGGTGAACTCTTCGGTTGAAATCGTAAATTTTTGACGATACATAAATAGCGGAGCGAATTAAGCAAAAAAAGCTAATAAAAGTCCGAAAAATATAAATATTTCAATTGCAAATTTAATTTTTAAACTGCATTTTTATTTATTTCTTTTTATTAATATACCCCATAAATACGAAAAAATCAGTTTTTTAAAATTTTCCTGTTTTCATTTATTTATTAAAATACTTTATAAAAGGTCATAAAAATTTAAAAGACAGCAAAATTGTCCAACCACATCTATATTTTAGCAAATTTTAATATTGAACCCATCAAATTTCAGACGGCTCACGCTTCACTCGCAGCGACCCGAACGCGCCACGCTCAGCAGAACTCCCGGAAGTCAAGTCGGCCCGCGTCTTTAGAGGATCTCGTCCCTACCGTTCCTTCCAGCTTCAGTTTGCTCCCAACTTTGCCTACTAGTCAGACACACAAATGCGCACGCCTCAATCACTTGTGGAATGAATTTTGTGCTACTCTTTCTCCGTGTTGAGAAGTTGAACAAATAAAGCCTTGAACTCAACAGTTTGTAACTGAATCGCCAAGCCATGCCCGAATTATTAGGTTGATTCTTGACGATGAATCTATCACAGTCACTAAAAGCGCTACAAGGAGCCGCTAAAAGCGTCGTATTTCCGTCCGTTGCCCCGTAGTCGGAGTAGGCTGTTCGGATCTGTTCTTACCACCTTAATCTCTGATAGGAGTCCTATAGGGTTAAAGTAGCACGTTGGGTTCAGTTTCAGTAATACCTTTAAGCGAAGAAGGTATAAGCAAATCTTGAGGGAACTGCATGCAGCGTGCTGCTATGAGCATGCATGCATGCAGTATGTACTAGCCGTCCCGCATGCGTGCTCTCATGCGCATTAAGCAGCACTGTATGTGGATTCATGCGACATGCGGATGCATGATTCTTTTGGCGAAATTTCTCGTTTTTTCAAGCCGCTAACCGGACCCGCCCGGGCCGGGCCGAGGGTAGGCGAAGCCAGAAAAACTGAGGCCCGGCCCGTACCCGGCCCGGCGGTCCTAGGGCCCGCTTGCACATGGTTGGGCTACAATAGGGTCGTGCATTCAGACACTTGTTCGCATACTTTCTCGTTTGTTGTGTTTGCCAGGCATGTGTGAACTACGCTTAACGCACGCATTATGCCGTGCAAGACACGATGCACTGGACAAGACGCGCATTTCGTACATTAAGGAGGGTCGATATTTAGGTTGCCTTTGCATCCTCCAGCAGCTGGCGCCCTAAGCACACGACACCGCAGTTACTTTGTTGGATTTATGAGGAACTTCGAGTAGAAACAGTTGCTTTGAAGCGACTTACAGGTTCGCAAATGCCGCCGCACTTCATCAGCTGACATTGCAGGTGGAAGGAGGTCTCGTTGCCTAGCCGGAATAAGCGCATAGACGTACTGAAGTCGAGCGAATCCGACTGCAAATCGTCGTCTAGCCGCAAGCGGAAGGGCTCTGCGATCTCTTCCGAGAGAGGGCATCCGTCCTAAAAGACGCGTAGAACGATTAAGTAGGCCGGGAGCATCTGAAAGCGTACATCATCCGTTAGTTGCCGCATGTGCAGGCGATTGACTTCAGAGAAGGCGACGCACTGGCCAACGCGGACGTTGCGTCCAAGGTCTAAAAAAGAAGTTAACTTAAACGGTACTGTTCACATCGCACATGGGGGTCCAGTGCGGTTAGCCAATCGTTTACTACGAAAAGCGCTCGAATATCTGCCGAAAACAAGCTGAGAATCTCGGCAGAGTTGGTGCAACTGCTGTCATCACGAAGTCAGGAAGCTAGACTGTGGGGAAACGGGAAGTATTTCAGTAAGGAAGTTCTGTTGAACCGTCTGTCACGGTAAGGGCACCAAGCTCAATAAACAGCAGGCCGAAGAAATCGCTATTCTTTCCAGTAGAAACGCTTCGTAGCGACTTACGTATTGCATGCGGGACGCGTAGAACCACGTCGTAGTGGCGCGTATGCGGGCCACCATGATTGGATTCGAAGCTCGGGGCGATAATCTGCCGTGGGGCGAGTTCCAGCCTTGCTTTCAGCATGCTGGGTTTTCTGCAAAGACGAGGAACTGAAAGACATTTAGTCCCGAAAAAAATGTACCTGATTCCGTCCTCTTCGTGGGATGTCAAGCGTTCCGCCTCGAAGGGTCCGTGAACGGGACAGCGAACGAAGTAAGTGTTGTCCTCGTCCATGATCACACGCGGGTGCATTTGGACGTCGACCACGCCAATGTATTCATTGCCGTGCTGAAACTATGAACAAGGTGATTCGAAAACGAGACTCACGTCGACTTTTGCAGAATCCTATACCTGTCTATCAAAAATCAAAGTTATTTTTCATTGGATCGCCATTGAGTGCTAGGCATAATTAAAAATTAATGGAAAGATGCCTGTCAGGACTGGGGACCATTTTTGGTGTCAACGTCAAGAGCAAGGTTCAAGCACCGAAAGTGAGCCTCGGTACTGGTCGCACTTGTCGCCCCTACGAGCTCTTCGTGGTCCAGAGAAAATGAGCCAAGGAGCGGACAGAGTAAACAAAGCGTCAGCTAAGCGCTAGTAGCGTGCCGATCTCATAATCGTTTTCTTGTCTCGTGAATTTCGTGCAAGTACTAGGCTTCGGCATACCCCCCCCCCCCGCAACGTGAACCGTGACGGATAACCCGTGAAATTTCAAAAATTTTACAAGAAATTCCGAGAAGTCGTCTAGTGTGGTTCTTGATGTGTCCTGAAGGGTGAAGTGCCGCTCGCCACGAATCCTCGTTCGAGGTGGGATTATTTATCTTCAGCCAAAAAGGGATGTTTAACAAAAATGGGCAAGATTTTTGGCAAATTGTGGGTTAAGTGTCATTTTCGATTAAGCGGCGCCTAGACGCGAGCCAAATAACGTCACAGATAACGATACCGTTATGTGGGTACTCCTGACACGAAACTGCACGAATAATCACGGCATGGCCCGTTTCACGTCACGGGCGCCGAAGCCTAGCAAGTACCCATATTCGGAGTTAAGGGTAGGCAACCGTTACGTTACCCATTACGTTAGTAACGTAGCGGCTAACGTAACGGGGAGGGTCGTAACGGAACGGCCAACGGGGGTACACGAATAATGGCGTCGTTATCCGCTACATAATTTCGGGCATTTTTGGGTTATATTCTACCCAATTTTGACCCCCACGCCAAATTTACGTTGAAAATAATGTTTGAGACATCTTAAACACGGTCCCTAGTGTAATACATAACCAAGTCTCGGTCTCGATTAAAGTTAAAATCTGTAAGAAGTAATCTGAAGTAAAGTCTTTAAGTTTAAAGCTTATTTTTCTCGCCCATACCCTGGAAATGCTTCTATAATGTGTTCAAAACAGCCCGCCGCCGGCGATACCGACAAAATTTAGGCGAAAAATTAAGAACTGATGTCAGAGTTCGCTCTGTTGTCGCGTAGCTGCGGCCAAAGTCAGATCGGAAAAAAGCCTAATGCCGGTGCTTTTTCTCATGACCGAGACCGAGACCAGACCCCTCTCCCCCCCCCCCCCCCGAGAGTCTCGGTTTTTGAGACCGAGACGGAGACCCCCCCCCAGCTCTGATACCGGCTAGCGCAACGGAGGAGGTCCTAACGTAACGGATAACGAACATCACGTCACTTGCCTTCCTTTATTCTGAGTGCAGGTACAACAGGAAGTGGCTTTTTTAGAAGGTAAGCCTAATCCCCCGGCGGTCGACTTGTCGGGAGTCATGTTTTTAACATTTGTTCTGTCCGCCTCACTGACCTCAACAATGACGCATTTTTGGCGGTGATCCGCGTCGAGCGGGAACCTCATTCGGACCATCTTCCGTCCGCGTCCATTCACGTAGCACGTTCCGTTTGGGCGCGTAATTATCCGACCGAAGAAGGGCTCGTCGAATTTCACGTCGAGCTCCATGTGCGACGGGGAGCAGTGGACGGTCACTGAAGACTGGCGTTGTCTTCATGCTGATCAAAGGTCAACCCCGTAAGGGGTCCGAGCCCACTTTTAGAGCCGGTGCGGGGGTGGCGATGCCAGGTCGTGGGCTACCGCCGGGAGCCCGACGTAGTGCAGGATAACAAATTGATTTCGGGAAAAATTGGGTATTTTAGGGCCAAAATGGCCATAAATCGAAAAAAAGCGGGACAGTAAATTCTCGGCTAGCCCAGAAATCTAGTATACATGGCCCATGTTTAGCATTCGCTTGAATAAACATGGCGGCCCGCGGGGCCGGGGGCCCAGGGCCGGCGGCCGGCGGCTTAAAGTTGTCGATCCGCCGGGACCCGCGCATGTGCCCCCCCCCCCCCCGTTACAGGGTTGTCAAAGGGTAGGGTGGTTATGGGAAACATTCGACAACGATTTCTTACCCGAGAAAGGGCTGTCAGCAGAGCAAGTGTGAGCAAGCAAGGAGACAATAGCAAGGCGTAGCATATTCACGACGGCGTTAGTGAACGCTGTTGATATTTGTAGCTGGAAGAGAAAAAAGGAACGTTATTCTTTCGCAACTTCTGTCGTAAACAGTAAAAGTATTTAGCACTCAACGCTACGATCGAGCTTCGCGGAGCACATGCGGACAAAATGAAATCATCCGTTTGAACAACGCTTCAGATATGGTAAAGCATAAGCACGCGCGAATGACAACTAACGAAAAAGCGCCCCTAGTCAAAGCAAGTGTGGGTAATCGTAAGTACATCCTCATACATTTTGTGGCTGGTGCGTGGCCTAAAAGCTTCCGTTACCCTATCGTACTTGGCTTCATTCGACAGCCCTCAAAAAGCCTTAGTGAAGCCCTTAAGGCAACTTAATCGGATATATTTGGACAAAGTTACCGGGCGTCAAAGCTTATGCTTGTGCGATAGCGGAACCGCTATAGCTTGCATCCCGTAGCCGGCTCAAGGGAGGAACCTTATCTAAAGCTCCCGTAGCGGGTCTTCCTTGGTGGAGAATCCGTTTTTGCATACTAGTCTTTTAGGGGTGAGGGGCTCGTTCTTGCACGCATTAGCGGTAGCGCTCATAGAGGGGCAAGAAAGAGAAATTTCGGCAAATTAGGCCATATGAGGTTCGTGCTAGACGATCCGAAAATATTCCGCTTTGAATAAAAGGGTCGTTAGGGCAACTGTCAGCCCAGCAAACCAATGCAATGGAAACAACGATCGATGACGTCTGCCGGCGTAACGCGTCTGATGATCCGAAACGACGGTAAACGTAAGGTATTCACTTGGAGTCCACCGGCTCATCCACTTCATCCGGCGGCGGTGGCGCGGCGGACGCTGGCTGCAAAGAACCGCTGCATGCACTCATTAGTCTCCGTCTTCCTTCAGCCTCATCCGATCGCCCTCACGCGGCGGCGTCCCATTGTCCGGCGGCGAGCTTCGGTTTTCCTCACGCGCGTCCTCGGAAAATAACCCAATTGACGTCGTGAGGCGATGCGGGCGCGCCCTTCAAAGTCGTTCGCATTCGCACGCGGTGCAATTACATGTCGACCGGGTGGACATTTCTTTGCGCGTGGACAATGAGATGTTCCCCTTCCGAAGCGCATAATCGCGCACCAGCGAGGTCGAGATCGAATGAGGAGGTCGACGAAAACAAAAAAAAACCCAGGGATTCCGTAGCATACTCTGGAAACAGCTGCTCGATTAGGGATATGCGACCGGGGTCCTATTTACAGTTCGGCCAACGGAACGAGGAAAGGTCTTCCCGTCGTAGAAACAGCATTGAGGCCTTGTTTCGACATTGAGTTTTTCGTATTTTAACATCGCACGGAGTCCCGCTGGTTCGGGCAAGGGAAAATGGGGGGAGACCACGCCGATCCGTCTGCTGGACGACGTACCTAACCCTGGTCAACGGGTCTTCAAATCGAGTCCCTGCCCGGCCCGCGGGTCTTCAAATCAAGGCTCGGGCCGGGCCTTAAGGCCCGGTAAAAGGCCCGTTCCGGCAGGGGACCGAAAAGTGCCTTTGATTCCCCCTTTGGTACTTTTCTACAGGTAAACTTTTTGTCCTTTAAAACGTGCTTAATGCAGGTGTTTCGTGTCTGTTTTCGTAAAGGAGTCTGCCCAAAAATTTTCAATTTTGCGAGCTCCTTGCCGGCCGTGGCCTGCCCTAGGCCCGGCAAGGCTAGAAAAACCGAGGCCCGGACCTGGTCCGGCCCGGCGGGCCTAGTGCCCGGTTGCCCAGGGTTGGACGTGTCAGCGACAGAGTCTTCTCTTTCACCTATTAAGAACCCGATCGCGAATAACCGAAGCCACAGATAATGAATGTCCACATCCGGCCCTCGGTGCGCGTCTTGTGAAAGACAGCCGACTTCAGGTGGGTAGTATTTTCGCAAACGTATCCTTCTTCGCTATGCGGCACCGGTTTATAGTTGGAGCTATGGTTTTATCTGGCTAAAATTCCGCGACCTTGTCCACCAATTGGTGAAATTTCAAGTTTAGGTGAGTTTGTTTCATAGGCTGCTAGCTGTGGTTCAAAGATGGCGAACTTATTCTAGAGAGCGGCATAGGGACGTGGGAAGCCAAAACATATCGTCTTTCTTGGTTTCGAGCGTGGAAATATCGCACGTACAAAAACGTAGAACGTTTTGCTTCCCACATGTCTAAAATCGCAAGCCGAGAAAGTCTGGGAAATTTTAGAAAATGCCGCTAGCACCACTTGAAGTCGTCACACGAGCAATGTTCGCAAAAGCAGATTCACGGACTACTCGCGTTAGCGGATTTCAATGCAGGAAACGCCCGTCTGGACCTGATACGGGTCCAGAGGCCGAAGCACACTGAATTGTCCTGCTCTATTCGTCGCTATAAAGCTCCCAAAGTACCCTTTGACCCTAGCTCGATTAGTATCGCATTCGTAACTTGTTCTGTCGAAGTTTTCCCTGCAACCTACTGGACACGTCGACGAAATGGGAGCAGTTTATAGCCGTTTTCTGGAGCCTCTATCTGCATTCGAGTCGTCGGCAGAAAGAGATGAAAAGTCGACCTGCAGTCGGTTGAGGTGATATCTTACTCAGATAAAGTGGGTAGCCTACCATGAACGCTGGGTGTCATATTATTAGTGTTCGGCGTGACCCCCCCCCCCCACCCGACAGCCGACTTTGACCCCGACCTCGCGCAAAAAAATTGCAGCTTTAATGGCCCAAAAATGACCATTGCAAGATAAACCAGCCCGCCGCAGGCGCCGTCAGAACCATTTTTGGGCTTCGAGGCATTTTTTCGTCGAAAAATTGGCGAAAAATCGCCGAAATCAGTGAAAAAGGTCGGGTACGGCTACCGACCTGACCGCCCACCGGCACCCAACTCCGACAAAGTCGGCTTGGGTCGGCTCCCGACGCTACTTATTAGGCTGCCTCGCTCACAGTGCGACACAACTTTCAGCGTTACCGTTCTTTGCGACGAAACGGTGCTGGACGCCCTATCGTTTCTATCTCGTGCCGATCTCGACGCTGCACAGATCGCGAACCGTCGCTTGCGCAAGCTCGTCCACGAGCTTCGTTACGTGTGCCTGCGACCGCTGGAGAAGGTTTCGCTATGCAGGTACCGGAATCGCATGACGTACAAGCTCGAGAAGTGGTTCTCGCGAGGATCCAACTCGAGCGGAAGCCACCAACTGCGCAGCAGGAGGATGCTTCCCGTTGTCTGTAAGTGCACTGAAGTCTTCGAAGTACCACCGTGCCCTTGCAAACGCCAACTTTTGACATGTGACACTTAGGCTGAATGTGTGGCCTCGCACACCGGCAACTAGTATTTTTTGCAGTTTGTGGTGCAATGATAATGACGTGTTTCACTAAAGACGTATAACCACTAATGTACCTCAAAATGCGTTCAAGGTCTCTTGGAAACGTCCAAAATTATATCAAGATGATTTTGACCATGTTTGACCCATCAACCCGTTGTCACTTTTAGTCACCTTTACCTCAGACCCCCCCCCTCTCCATGTGATGGTGCACCCTTGAACTAGCGCGAGCTAATGCATTAATGTACCCACTCTGTGCAGACGACGCAAGGCTCAAGTTCAGGTACTTTGCTACGCAAGGAGACGAATACAGTCTCAAATGCGACGACAATACGCTCTGCTTCGATTCCGAGCTCACTGTGAACGTCGTAGAATGGCTCCTTACGCGATTGCAAACAGCGTGCGTTTCCGAGTTCAAGATCGACGGCCTCGAGTTCCTGTGGCCCGTCGTCGAGATTTTCCAAAAGCAAGGTGAGTCTCTGATTGAACGACATCAAAGGAGTGGGATGGTTGCCGCAGTGTAGGCAGGCAAGTCTAAGGCCAATGCCCGAACCAAAATAGAACACACCGCAATGTACGGGTCAGTACGGTACGGTTAGGGTACGACTGTTGGTTCCCGATCCTTACTTCAAACTGCACACTTTTCCACGTTTTTTTGTGCGCGTTACAATGTCCTTTTACCTCCACCGTTCGTTTCGAATTTTGCGCCGGATCGAATGCGAAAAGTTGTTCGAACTGCTAAGAGGAGCAAACCTTTCGGGATTTTGTAAGCAATTTTAAGAGCAAATTTGGCTTGGGCGCCTTCATAGCTTTGCGGCTCTCGCAGCTCAGGTTCTTGTCGACCTTCTGGAGCGACTTTGTTTTAGCTTGCACGATTTTCGTGAACGAACACCTCAGCCTTGCGAATATCGAAGCTTGCTCCAAGTCATGGTTCGCTGTCCGGTTTCGGCGGCAGTTTTCGGCAGTTTCGGCGGGTACAATGGGCTCGTGGCGTCGTCGGCCTTTGTATCGCACACGAACGACGAACTCATTCGAACTGCGCTTCGTAAAGGAGCGCGAGCATTGAGCGTATGCGCGGGAAAGCCCAAACACGCTGTCGCGTACCGCATCTCCGAGGACGCGATTCTCGAGTTCTGCTTCGATGAGCGTCAGCGCGACCGACAGATCGAGCTGACTTTGTACCATCCTACCGTGACCCCGCAGTTCTTTGCTCGGCTCGTGGAGGTACGCT
>JNEY01000166.1:73150-90955 GCA_020875895.1 Aphelenchus avenae | reverse complement strand
TGGCCGGCCGCTAGGCGCCGTCCGACGAAGTTTTCACTACATATGTTTGTCAAATACTGGACTAAAATTTCGTTGGTATCGCCGGCGGCGGGCCTTTTTACCCCTTTACAGATTTGGAAGACAATAAAGCGTGAAAATGCCAATGGCTCAAGCAAATTTTACACTTGGTAAAATCGCGTATTTTGGGCATAACTGTTACGCGGGGTGGGCGGATCAAGGCCGACCGTCACGCAGGCGTTACGCGTGGAGAGGCAGGGGGTTAAAAATAACCGTTATGCGTTTTACTTGCCATGACTACATGTGGGTGCCTGAAAGCTTTGATACTTTCGTCCACCCGAGTCGCATGTTTAGGCGAGTCTTGCATGTCGAAGCAAAGCGGTGATGCATGTGCTGGTCTACATGGGCCAGCCCCACAATCAGGACACGGCCGCATACGCCGGCAACCTCAAGCAGCTGCACAACTGTGAGCTCTTCGACTTCCCGGGAGATGTCCACTCGCAGATCCAACTCTACAACGTGCCCCGGTCGAATTACGCATGCATCGAGCTGCATCGTGCACAGGCCGAAGCGACTGGAGCGCACTCTATCCTGGAATTCTGACATTGTCTTCGAACTTGGGCGCGTCAATAAATACATCACTCTTGACTGTTTCTGCAAGGCGCGTTCGGAGGGTCACGAGCCGCGGAATGCCTGTCCCCTCTTCGTGTACATCTCTTAGAATGACCTAATTTTATACCAGTAGACTTGCAAGCCGTTAACACATTGATGTGACTTGTTGCAAGCGTCAGCATCGGTGCCAGATTCAGACTGCACGGAGGTACGAGACAAGAAGTCCAACATGATAACCACATGTATTACTGCGAGAACAGGACCAAAAGGCTCGAAAAATCATAGTTATGGATGGGAACCGCTTCTGGGATGTGATTTTTGCAAAAATTTGCACGCTCCTAAGCCATTTTTTGCCTATCATTTTCTCACGAATTCCCTTCTGCGTGCGACGAAAACTTTCTGTGTGGGTCGAATCCACATTTGAGCCAAGCGTTGGAGGACGCAAAAACGCTTTGTACTTCGTATTATTCCCCCACGCCGCACGAAGAGTCTCTCAGTGGCCAGCGAGGTCTCGACAGCCGCTCTCGGCGGCGTGCATCGATTGCGGAATTGTTGACGTGTCCCTCGAACTGGCAATGCTTTTCTAACTTTTCTCCGTACCGATATTTTACATTATAAATAAGAATTGTGCCACTAATGCGTGTCTCCGATAACTGGTTTAGTGTGCAGAATATGTTCGATTACGGCCAACACCTCGCTATTGTCCGAACAAAATGAAGTGTGCTCCTTCTATGTGTGAACCTTCGTCTTCCGAATGTCCGATTTGTTACGACACTTATAACGACCCTCGAATTCTTCCAAGCTGCGGCCATTCGGTATGCAGTAAATGTGTCAGTGGCATCACCACAACAAGGGCGTCGCAGCGACTGGTTGCGTGCCCTGAATGTCGAACAGAATCGGAAGTCGTGGGCGAAGGATTGCCAAAGAACCATCGCTTTGCGGGTAAGTCTTTGGTCGGCTTCATTTGAGAAGACTTTTGATTGAACATCTCAGTCCGTTTTTGTTCCCCCAACATTGGCATGTGCTGGATATTTAGCGATGATTGCAAAGCAACGTGATCCTTACCGATGGGCCAGTGCACCGCCAGATCCTGACCGATCCCAACGGCGACCGACAAAAGTACGCATTCGGGTAGGTCTTCTCTCCGACTTAAGAAAAACATGAAACGTTATATTAACAACCCGGACAAACGGTTTTCCTCATTATCGCTGCAACTCCAAGAGAGTCTTGGGGCTAAGGATGGGCGAAAAGTCCGAAAATTGAGCGGACGGGCTCAGCTTTTCGACTGATCACTTGAAAATGCAGCCAGATCCGAACGGAAAGGGACGTTCGAGAACGCGATGGGAACGAAACATTGCGGTAGAACGTCCCATTCCAAGCCGAACAGTTGGGAAGCAAGCCACCACAAAGTCACTCCAGAAAGGTATTTATCGCGGTAAATTTGGTTAGAGGACTAGACTGTATGACTTGTACATTTAGGCGGCCCGCGTCATACCAACTGTGGACTCCGCGAATTCCCTTGCGTCGAACCACAATCTACACGGCCTAGAGGTTGAGCTAGGCGTGGATGCTCTCAGCATTTTCACCGTGCTCTCGCAGACCGACCGTCAACGTCGGGTTGGACCAAAGCGACGGCAACAAATCGCAAACCCTGACGATTGCCCGGTGTGCTGCAAGCGCTTCGCCGACCCAAGAGTGTTGCCCGCTTGCGGTCATTCGGTGTGTGCCGGGTGTGTGAAGCAACTGGCTTCAGTGAGCACGACGCGGACGTCTATCTCTTGCCCGGAATGCGGGAAAGAATCCATGGTACCAGTGCGAGGGTTCCCGAAGAACTACCGGCTTACAGGTGCGTTGTTTTCACGCACGTAACCTTGTTGAATAATTTCACGGGACTACTTTAGGGCTGAGCCCCCCCCCCGGCGTTAGAGCCCATTGGAATCAGTAAACTCGAACCCGAATTGAAAATTTAAGTCCGAGACCGGATAGCTAATCCTAACAACATTAGCTACCGAAGCCGAATCCGATCCCAGATGTCCCGGCAAGCCTTATTGTTCAAGCGGCTCTATACGGAGCTCAGGAAACATGATATTTTCATGCGCAAGTACGGCACTCTCGCCCAGCCCAGCCCTAGTCCGCTTCTTGAAGTGACTGCGTGGTTCGTAGATTGTACCGCCTCTAGCTATCTAGAGGGATAGCTATCTATCCGAAGAATCCCTCAAGACGATGCCCTGTAAGATGCCTTTCACAGCCGGCAAGCGCAATCAGCAGTCGAAAGCCCTTTTTCAGATATGATCGCCGAGCATGATGCCAGAAGCAACCGAATCTACCCTCAAGTGCCTCCTCTTGCCGACGCTAGCGCGCCGACGGCAGCCGAGTACCGCAGAACGGAAGCCGCAGAACCGCAAGTATGAATTCATCGTTCGCTTCTTGTCAGTCCATTTGTTGATCTTAGCCCCTGCCGCACACGTTTGCTACCGCGCCGGCACAAGCGGATATCGAAGGCGACGACATCCAAGAGATCCAGGTAAATATTATAGCAGAACAGCGTTTGTACCTAAAAAATTTCCTCTACGTGAACATTTTACGCGTTTTACCTGAAATTTGCTGCGAAATCTACTCGAAAATATGTTTTTTTGGTGATGTGTGCATCAAACATTCGTGTATAATTTTCGGGTAGCATCGATAGACGCGACTATGTTTCCTTGTTTTAACCTTTCACCTCATCGAGTATTCAAGCTTACTCTCGATTCGCTGAGCTTAGCTTTTTCAGACGGTTGACGAATACGTGGACGCCAGCGACGCTATCGGCCATGCTTCCTGGAACTGGGAAGACGCTCAGAACGCGTTTCGGCGGTTCCGTGAACCAGGCACGTTCTTTCCACGGAAGCAAAGTCGTCATTCGTGAAATTTTAGCGGACCACATCGCGAAGACACTTCTCAACGCTAACTTCCTATTAGCGGAGTACGTCGCAATGACATTTCTCTACACCATCTCCATATCCCTGGCGACGACTGCAGTGTATGCCCCGACATACGCGTGGGAAGGCGTCATATGCTTCGCGAACAACGCTGCGATACCGCTTCTTCGATTCGTCAAGGACGCTGCTGTGTTTTTCGCGGTCCATATCGTGGACCCACTTCTTCAAATCGCTCTAGAGCTGGTCGTCATTGTTTTATCGCTCCCGATTGTGTTAGCGGTTATCGTCATCGTCACTTTGCTCGAACGTATCATGCCAGGTAAGTGTGCGATACCATCTGGTGCATGCCCGTCTGTTGCTAGTTGGTAGAGGTAGGCACTCGTGTCGTGAAAACGGCCGTTCCCGTTTTCCGTGCCGTGAAACACGGGCCGGTTCACGGCGCGGGTAGGGGCCAGCACGGGCCGTTTTTGAACCCGTATTTGTCTCGCAGTTTTTTCCGGCATTTTGAGTAAAAATTCGTCCTTTTTGCAACTTTTTCTTATTTGTTTTCAGAAATTGTCCTCCAATTTTCGAATTTCTTCCAGATTTCGAATAGAGCTTTTTTCAAATTGTTTTGACAGCCGTTTCACGGTACCGTGCAGGGCATGCCCTGAAATTTTGACCTGACCTGATGCCCTGGACGGCCCTGATTTTTGGCTTGGTCTGACCTGCAGGGCATGCCCTGAAATTTCGACCTGACATGGTGCCCTGAAGTTGATCGAGAACAGTGACGTGCACGATTTTATACCCGCAAAAAAGTTGTTATTGCACTAAGTAATGCAAGAAAATTGGACGTAAAAGCAACAATCAGGTTAAATCAACGTCCATGTGGGTAGAATACAAAGGCCTGTTCCGGCGTTACTCGCCAATCTCAGGCAATTTTCGAGTTGACCTGACCTGCAGGGCATGCCCTGAAATTCTGACCTGACCTGATGCCCTGGACGGCCCTGATTTTTGGCATGCCCTGACCTGCAGGGCATGCCCTGCAAAATTTGACCTGACCTGATGCCCTGAACTTCAGGTAATGTACAACCCTAGTTAGCACACACCCCCAAAAGATAGGTCCCCCTAAAGCTCGCACTCCGTGTGTGTTGCATGCGAAAAAAGGCACGCCCTTTAAAGAAGCCCTCATCTAGACACGCTGCGAATGACAAGATGTTTATGGGTAGACTCTTCATTCATGTTTTTTTGCCCAAACAATAGCTTAAGCATATGACAGCGTTAATTGAATCTTATGCTGCCGCTATAAGAAAAACCGAGTAATTTTCAGCTTTGCATGTCGCGTTTTGCATCGTCGTCGCTGTTTGTCAACTGGTTCTGTGCATGGTTCTCATGTCCATCGGACTTGCGCTGCTGAACTACCTGCTGGACCGCTTCTCATGGATATGGCTATTACCGGCTTTGCTCGTCGCATCCATAGCTCTTGCGGAAACAATACGAAACGCTGAGGTCGTGGAAAATTCGGGCCCCAAAAGAGGCAAGAAAACCCGCAAGCACGTTGGACGCAGATAGCGTTCTCTTATGGAACTCACCCTTTCATCTATGCGTAGCGTCGTGTAATATCTTTTGTCATGGTCATATTGACAATAAAAGCCTAAGCTTAGAGGTTAATTACGTGTTAAATTCTCCAAGGGATACGAGCTGTAAAAGAATGCGCGTATCGAACGCCGAATGATCTCTAGAACCTAAAGCCTTGGCATCAGACGCCAAATTTTGATATTTCTGAGAAGTACCTAGCATGCTAGAACAAGACGTTTCAGGTATCGTATTCCCCGAAAGTTTCTTACAAATTTCATACCCCGATTTTGGAAATTCGACTATTGTGTAGAACATTTCTGTCGAACCCTCGTATATCCTCGGTTGTCTCCACGTGACGCATATGCTTACGAACGACAAGTCATGTTGAAGTCAAAATGTAAAAATGGACGTGATAAGTGACCATCCTGGTACTGCCCGCACGCAGACGCTCCCGTTTCGACGGCCCCTTGCCAGTACGTGCATGGTGCTGATCACAAAAAAATCGTACAAAACGGTTTATTCGGCGAGAAAGATGATCTCAGGTAGACGTGAATAAAATCGTAGTAAATCCGAGTTAAATACCGTCCAAGTTAAATACGAAATCGTCGGATCACGTGTGCTGCTTCTTGACGTGCGCCTTTAGGTCGCTGTCGCGGGCGAAAGCTCGTTCACAGGTGGCGCACACAACGGTCGGGCCTGTGCTCTCATGCACCGTCCGCTTGTGGAGGGCCAGCTCATACGACTGAGCGAACGTCGCGGTGCACGCGTCGCACTCGAAGCGGTGAAGACGGCGGTCGTGGACGCTCTCGTGCCGAACGAGGTGTGCCTAGAGAGCGAAGTTACAAAAAAAATCCGCAGCGGCGGCCAATAGAGTTCAGCGAAAAAGTCAAAGTCACTTGAATTTCGAATTAACTGGACACGGACCGATGGGGTCAACAATATATCTATTCTTTTCGCAACTTTAGCAAAATATATATTTTGCTAAAGTTTGCTTTTCGTAAACTTTAGCAATTAAAATTTAGAATGTAAATTTGTGAACTCGCACTTTGCCATACCTGGACCGCGAACAGACATCCACAATGACCACAAGGGAACGACTTCGCGATGTGCTTCAGACGCATGTGGAGTTCGAGATGCATCTTCTTGAAGAACGCGGAGTCGTAGTCGCCGACGGTGCACTTGAACGACCGCTCGCGAGCGAGGTGGACCTTCTCGTGCTCCTTCAGGTAGTGTCGACGCGTGTACGCCTTGCCACAGCGGCGGCATTCGAACGGCCGCGCGCCGGTGTGGACGGCCTGATGGCGCTTGAGATTGCACTTCAGCGTGAAGGACTTGCCGCAGCTGTCGCAAGCATGCGGACGCGGATGCGGAAGAGCTCGGAGCGCCTCCTGCACGTCGTCGTCCTCTGCCTCGTCGCCTGCAGCTTGCTCCGCTTCGTCCCCGCCGGCCTCCAGGTACTCAAGCATGACTTGGTAAGCTTGGACCACGTCCTGAAACCGTGGAAACAACTTTATAACGTCTACTAGTATCGCCACTGGCAGCGATTTTTAGTGTTATTTAAACCAATGAAAGCCAGTTTATAATTAACGGAATCACTTGTCTTTATTCAAATCCGATTGAAACTTCTTAACCGATTAAAAAGTAATTTAAAAGATTTAAATTTACTCCCTAATTGGCCGTTAGGACATTTTTCTACAAATTGAGAGCGCATTAAGGAATACATACCTGCGCCGCCTCCTTGGACCCGCCCTCCTTGTCAGGATGGCAGCGAAGTATGGCAGCGTGGTACGCCTTCTTGAGTCCTTCACGCGTGACGTCGGCGCCCACTTGAAGAATGTCGGCGTAGTGATTCAGCTCGTCGAGGACATCCTGCTCGTAGCCGTCGTCGTCGTCCTCGCTACGGTCGGATTCCTGCGCGTCGTCCTGGAGAAGCCGTAGAAGTGCCTCGAAGGGCTCCTTGATCACCTAAAACTTGGACATAACCACCATTGGAGAGGAGACCCACTCTCTCTGAACGACACGTCGTACGTTTGCTAGTGGCTCACCTTCAAGTGGTTCCTGGAAGCATCCCTGTGCTTCGCCATTGTTTCTCGGTACGCTTGCCGGAGCCCGTCGATGGTCACATCGTGCGGCACATTGACCATATCGGCGTAGTAGCGGAATCTTGGCTGCGCTGCATTGAAAAGTTAGTCCGGAGATAAATCTCTACAGGTCGAAAATGAATAGCTGAATAGCTAGTGTGGACAGCGACCTTTATACCGCTCCTCAGCGCTACATCAGTTCCACAATCATCTTTTTACAAGCCTCTTGAAGTGAAGGTCAAAAAGCAAGTCGTGGAATTAGTTCCATCTCGGAGCGTAGTGCATGCATTTCAAGAAACTCAACGACCTTCCTTGAAATCGACGACCGCTCAACAATACAGGCCAAATGCGCGGCTACGAGATGTTCACTAACGGGCCGGCCACATTTAAAATGCTACGATTTTTTTCCGATTCGTTTTGCTGGGAAATACACGTGCACTTCTGTCGTCTGCTTTTTGTTCATGAACTTCGGTCTCTATGACCGGAATTCAGGAGAAACATCTAGATCTAGTTCAAAGTGTGACGAAATCCGCTAATATCTGTACCATTTTTTCTCCATTTATTAAGCTCGTATTATTCCTCAATTAAAAAACGAAACCAAAAGAAACAGCCGTCAATCGTTTCCTGCTGTAAGTTCTAATAGCTTTTTACCCCTGCTCGTCGATGCTCAAAAGACACACCAGGCCCATGTCGCTACAGTCGATGACATCAATGGCCAGGTTAAAAAATTTATTTGCAAAAGAGCATTGTTTCAACAACGGCTAATCATCGTACCGACTGCTCAATGACGCCAGAAGAAGAAGTCACGCTGACCCAGACGGAAGTACATCTTGCTCTCGGCTGACACACTCGGTGCCGAGCGAACGACGGAAATGTTGAAGTCCCAGCCGACTGCGACGTTCCACGGGCCGTCGTCAACGCCATCTTCGTGTCTGTTCAGGTAGAAGGTCAGGTGCTTCGAAATGTTGTAGAGCGAGCCGTTGAACCTGACAAGTCACTTAGTTATGCACTGAAACAAATACTAAAGCAAAAAATAATTCGGAAAATTTTAAAACTGAATTTTTGACTGAATGGGTGAATAATAGTCTGAAAATGCTCCGATTTATTTAAAAATATTTTCAAAAAATAAGAAATAAATTAAAAAAGCATGTACTCATCTTCAAAATGTGGTAGGCAAAGTCGCTTCAGAAGCTTACTTCTCGATTGTGCCAAACGCAGTGTCTAGAAAGTCGATTTGCGTGCATGCCTCGACGTTTGAATCGTACACCTTGCACGGCAGGTGCTTCCCGCGAATTCGCTTCTCACACGGCGGTGCACAGTCGTCGCCTAAATTCGGTGGTACAGACGATCATTACCAGAGTGGGAAACGGTTGCCGTAAATCATTCCGCGAGACGGACACAGCGGTTCCGGATTTGGAACCCATTGGGAACCGCTTCCGCCGAAAAGCAGTCAGACGGGAACGGTCCTAAGTTAACGTCTTATGCCTCTCCTTAGGCCCTATACGATTCATCGTCGGCGTTTACCTGATTTTAAAACGAAATTAGAATTTCAATGCATAAAATTATTCAAATTAAACTCAACGAACAACTCTGGGCAAGCAGGCCTAGACCCGCCCGGCCCGGCACGCCTGACCGGGCCGAATGCCCAAAGCTCTGCCCCCAAAAATTTTACAGGGGCCGGTCCCTGGCCGGGTCCATAGCGGTGCAGGCCCGGCCCGTAGATCGGGTAGAGGCCCGGCTCCCCTCAAAACGGATCCTTTTCTGCAAGATTTAGGCACCTTTTAGCAGACCTTGCCTATATTTTTCTCACTCCCTCAAAATGGCGTACTTTCGAGCACTTTCTACTATTAAGAGATACCAACATTGGACTAGAATCGAGTCATGGTATTCATCGCGGAACTTATTCCGGCTCCGGATTTCTCTGCCGGGCCTACCGGGCCGGGCCAGGCCGGTTCTTGATTTTAAGGCCCGTTGCCCAGTGTTGACAACGAAGATTAATAGAAAGGTTACTTCGGCATTTTGCCCGTTCAAGCTAATGGCCCAGAAAACACTATTTTAGGCTAACTGATGCAACGGTCTTCACCGCTGGTTCGAACTGGGCCCGGTCGGTAGCCCCGGATTGGAACCGCAATCAAGTTAACGAACCGTTAACGCCCCTCATATCATGGGAATCGAGGAATAGACTAAGCCAAGGTGTACATCAAGACGCATACCTTGGTGACCATGACCATCATGGCTGTCCTGCGGCCGGACGAAGCCGGTGATAGCAAATGCGAACACAATGAAACCGGATAGCAAAATGTTTCGCATGACCTTTCTCTGGCAAGTGAGGCTAACGGAAACGTGTGCGACTGCGATAGCTCGGAAACGATGGACGAAACCGTGGGTCTGTAATGACACTTATTTATGCGCGACCCCGAAGTGCGTGCGGAATGTCGAAAATGCGAGTGGCTGGTGGTGTCTTCCGTATGAGGATATACACGTGTGTGTATGTGTGAGATAAAAACAGAACAAATATTTTAATCTGTATAAAAACAATAGAAAAAACACAACGCTGCAAATTTTGCGAAGCTGCTTGACGTCTTCATGTTTGGCAACAACCTCCGCTAGGCAGCCGACACCGACAACATATTCGGCAAAAGGTCCAAGGATGCGACTATTCGAGCTAACGGCCGGATAACCGTAACCTTACCGTGGATAGATGGATGAACGCATTGGAACGGATAGTTTGACCGGACTTAGTCTCACTGAAATAAGCGTGCTGTATTAGAATTCGACTTTGTAAAATCCGAAATCTCAAGATTTTCTGGTCGCCTGTCCGCATGCAAGCCACATGCATCGGTTACATTCCTATTCAGTAAATGTCAGTTCGGTACATATCGATTCAGTATAACTAGCACGGGGCCGCCTTCGGCGGGCCGTTTCTGGCCGTCCGTGGCATCCGTCTTTAGTCAGACAAGTTAAGTTTAAACTATACAACGTTCATTCATGACCAAAAATTTCTGTAACGAAAAATGCTAACTATTGGGTCTATGTATGATTGAGCTAAGTGTCGTACATTGCGAAAAGCGCATTTACACACCCGCATAGATTCAGTAGCCAGATCGCCCACCATGTTTACCACCAACAGACTACCGAGCGCGCGTCACGCTCGGACGCAACGTTCTGTCACAAGGAAACATACTGTAATTTTCATGTCTACCCCTTTGCTTTGTGCCTCTCCTGCTGTGCTTTTCCCTTTGTGATACATTTCATTCCCGCGTAGTTAAATGTACACTTGTAAATACAATAATTTTGCCTTCGTGGTCGCATATTTTCCAAGGACGTGCATGGGAAATGCTTAAAGAACGCCTATAATTACATTACTTTTATGTCTATGCTATCAAGTTTCCCGTTTGGGTGCAAGGGAAATGTTCAGGACTCTTGGAATTACAGTACAATTTGCCCTTACACGCACACATTTCCCGAGGGCATGCACGGGAAGTACTTAATAAACCACTGTAATTAGAACACTGCTTTCCCTTGCTTAACACACAACTTCAAGCCTAATCCAAAGTCTGCTGTAACAAAAAAAAATGCTAACCATTGCGGTCACTCCGTAACATTGCGCTACGTGTCTCATGTTGCGCAAGAGCACAATTGCACACCCCAGTAGATTCGATAAACTGAACACTTACCGTTACCACCAACTATCGTACGCGCGTCGCGCTCGGGCGCAACGTTCAGTCACAAGGAAATGGTACTGTAATTTTCAATAACTAACGCGCTGCAGGCTTACTGTACTTACCTGAGTACAGTAACGAGCGCGTCACACACGCTCGGTAAAGGTACTGTAATTACAATGCTTTTTGCACGGCCAAGTAATAAGGGATTTACCGTAACTTTCGCAAACCTACGCATCACAGACGCTTTGAATGAGCGTCCAAGCAAAGGGGAAGTTGCTGTATTTGCCCTTGTACAATTCTTTCTCCTATAGTTTGCCCCGTCTTGCTTTGGGTAATTCTATGACCTTTGAGTACCCCCGCTTAAATCCCTGAGGTCTTAAACTTTAAGGCATGTCACGCTAGGCTTGTTCCGCACGTTCACCTCTCTGTATTCTCTTGCTTTAGGGCATGACCCGTATCGTACTAAGTTTGAAGTCGGCGCGTTTGCAGGTTTGAGGCCTGACCCGTCTTGCTTAATCCTCTGAGCTTCTACGCGTTAAGGTACGACCCGTCACGCTTAAATCTCTGAGCTCTCTCATTTAAGGCTTTGCTTATAGCTCTGAGCCGCCTCGCTTTAAAGCATGACACGACACGCTAAAATCCCAGAGCTTTCTTGCTTTGGGGCATGACCCGTCTCGGTAGTGCTTCGTAATCGACGAGTTTGGATGTTTATGCGTAGACGTTCAACATGCCATGCTTAAGGCTTTAAAACTCCCTAACAGTTAAATTTGACCAATCATGTTTAAAGTTCTGAGTTCTCTCGCTTTAAGGCCTGACGAACCTCATTTTGGGTTCAGAGCCGACGTATGCAGGTTTTAACAACGTCTGACCAGGTCGTTAAAGCTTTGAGATCTTCTGTTTTAAGTTATGACCCGTCGCACTTAAATCTCTGAATTCTCTTGCTTTAAGGCTACACCTGTTCTGTTTTTTTATATACGTAGTGGTCTGACACTTCTTGCTTACATCACGAACTATACATCCACGGCAAACACCAGTAGTTAAGAATACCGCTCGAACAGATTTTAATGGGTGTAGCAACCTAACTATTGGGGTCATGCGCTGCGGCCACTTATCCTGGATTGATCCCTTGTTATAAGCTAATTTCTTTTCTTTGTGAATGCACACATGCCAAGCGCAGTGTGAAATGTACGAAGTACGTACAGTGTTTTTGCCTTAGTGCTTTCTCGTTTTTATATGTGCGTGCATGGGAAGTGCACAAAAGAATCCCCGCAGTTACAGTACTTTTGCCTTCGTGTCGCACGTTTCCCGATCCAATGCACAGAAATACTAAATAAACACATGATAATTACAGTGCTTTTCACTACTTCCCGTTTACGTGCAAGGAAATTACAGTGCTTTTTAGTTTGTGGAAGCACATTTCCCAAGCGCGTCCACGGGAAGCACTAAATAAACGCTTGTAGTTACAGTGCTTTTCCCTGCTAGGTGCACAACCTCTAGTCAAATCCCCAAACTGCTGTACAAAAAAAGCTAACTATTGCGGTCACTCGGTAACATTGCGCTACGTGTCACACGTTGCGCAAGGGCACAATCGGACACTCTAGCAGGTTCGGTAAGCTGAACACCTACTACCCGTACCACCAACCAAGTACCGAGCGCGCGCCACACTATGACGCAGCGTTCATTCACAACGAAAAAGTACTGTAATTTTCATTAACAAACTCGCCTCAGGCGCTCGGAAGGAGCGCTCACGCAAAGGGACACATACTGTACTTATCAAATTACAGTAAGCAGCGCGTCACGGCGCTCAAAAGGAGCGCTCACACAAAGGAGCACATACTGTACTTACCCATGTACAGTAACAAACGCGCCGTAGGCGCTCGAAAGGAGCGCTCACGCAAATGAGCATACACTGTACTTAACCAAGTATAGTAAGGAGCGTATCACCAGCGCTCCTAGAAAAGCACTGTAATTACAATGCGTTTCGTCTCAAATCAACTAAAGATAGTCCGGTGCAACGTTGTGACAAATCAAAAATGAACGCGCACAAAAGATGCTAACTATTGTGGTCACATCCAAGCAAGATTGCGCACGTGTCATAGGTTCGGTAAGCAAAACACCTACCGTTACCACCAACCAAGTATCGAGCGCGCTCGGACACAATGGTCAGTCACATGGAGAAGTTACTGTAATTGACGGTAACAAACGCACCGCAGGCGCTCGGAAGGAGCGCTCACGCAAAGGGAAAGTTACTGTATTTACCCTAGTACAGTAAGGAGCGCATCGCAGGCGCTCCTTAAAAGCACTGTAATTACAGTGCTTTTGTCACAAACCAACCAAAAACCGCTCGGGAACAATTTTGTGACAAACCAAAAATGTCGCACGTAACCACTTGCGCACGTCACAAACTTGTCATGCGCTTACGCGCATGTCACCAAAAGTCATTTGCGCACGCACAAATTACGCATGCGCATCCCAAAATTACGTGTGCGCATACGCGCAACCCACAAATGAGCGTGGCGCAACACAAAAATTACGTGGCGCTACGCGCATTTCACTTGCGCGCTACGCGCGCATTTTTCGTCGCTACGCGCAATCCTTAGAGTTAAATAAAAAAGGCCATTTTAGTGAGGATCTCGTATTATATATTTGATGGCGCCTGTTAGGGGTTTCTTAGCATAAGCCTGAACCAAATATGAACAACATCCAGCCTAAGCCTAAACTCTAGAGCCAGGGGACTAAGCGATAGAGCTGCTGGGCCTAAGCTTTAGAGCCGATAGGACCGAACACTAGAGCCTACATAATAAATATGTCTTTTTGCTGATTTTTACTAAGTCAACTTTTACTGAATTGACGGGTACCCCATGCATCGCATAGCCCACACATTCTCTGCACCTTCAGTTGTATCTTGGTCCAGATAGAGCTTATTTCCTCCATTACCATGTTTTCAATGTTCTATGATCTGCTAAAGTGAAGAACTTCCAAGTCTTCCATCTTTATTCGTGTTAAAGTCTCACAACGTTGTGGTTTATTCAAAAATGTGGTTTGTTGTAGACAAAGTGACGACTGCGCTTCCTTGATTTAGTCGCGCAGTCACGTGCAGCGTTCCTCGCCATCGATTACGCATGCACAATCGCCACAGCCATTCCTCGGCAGGCTAACGCAGATGGAANCCGTACCCGTATTATACGGGTACGGGTACGGGTACGGCCCGTAATACGGTACGGCTGTCGATCTCTAACGTGCATGCACATGGCTTTCGACCCTCACCCGGTACGCGTGTAGCATGTTCATCTGAAGACACCTGAGCTTCAGGGGTGCAGCAGCGCACCATTAATCACATCATGCGCATTCCATGCATGATGTATGTCGTGCGCTCGATGGCATCGCCTCAGTAGCCCCAAAAACTACTCTAGTGCAGCACCTAAGGCGCCCATTTTAGGTCGAAACGGTCAAGTGTTAGGCGAGTTTTTGACTTGTAACCAGGAAACAGCGCTCTTTATTTACTCGAAAGGGATGTTCTGTGAACATAGTGACGGACGCGCTTTATTATGTTAGTCCTGTAATCCAGTGCAGCGTGGCTCGTCGTCGCGTTTCTGGCATGCACAGCCGCCACAGTTGTTCTCCGGCTGGCGAACGCAGAAGGAACCCTCCGGGCATCGAGGCAAGCAGCGCATCGGAGCGATGTTTTCAGCTGAAACGACGCCCAATCATACAGAGCAAGCGTGTCTTGCAAATGCGCTTCCGAATTCCGTCGATTTTACCGCTCTGTACTCGATTTCCAAATAAAAATCGAGATTGATTCCGAGGCGTCCTAAGTGCATGACAGTTATCGTCTCCAAAAAGCAATTAGGGCGGAAAAAGGGGCCGCCCATGGCGAAGTTCTTCGGCTACTTGGGAAAAATTTGTTGAAGGTTAGACGTTTTAACCGTCAAGAGATGCGATTATAAAGTGATTGTGACTTATCCAGCAAGCCGTAGACAGACGCCACCTGATGCACTTTGGGATTTAAAAAAATAAGAATTCATTGAAAACCAGTACCTCATAACAACTGTCTAACGCCGGATAGGCGGCTTGGGATCCCTGCGAGTGAATAAGCCGACTTACGAGAGCAACGGTTGGCCATCGCACTGGCGAAGAAAGCGGCGAAGAGACAAGCGAGCAGGAAGAAACGCATGACGATGATATGATAGAGGAGGCTTGCACGGCTCCCGTTTATAAACAGTCCTTTGTGAACCACGCGATGAAGGACATCGCTTAGCGGCCCTTTTTCATGTCAACTTGCCGGCTAGCTTTGATGCACCGTATGTAGGGCGTAATTGTATAATTATGCTGATTCTGGCATGTGATCGAAGGTTGCGTCGCGAGGAATGCACGATCGTCGTGTTGGGCAAGGCTGCATACCGAATGAGTCGAAACTGAAATGTTCTCAAACTGAACCGTTGCAAGCGATACCTATTTTTTAAATAACACATTTTAAATTTCAAAAACACAGCACGAAGCGCAACGTAGTTGAGACGTTAGTAGTACGCAAATGAAGGGAGAAAGAACGAAGTAAAGCTGATAGAAGCGATAGCTCGGATTGCGAGCAAAACCGCCGGCTTGGCTAAACTTACTATCTATGCGCGACCGATAAACTTACTATGAATGCGCGCAATGTCAGGAAATGCAGATAGGCGCGTGGCGTGCGAGAAAATACGGAACGTTACTCCGCCTTTGATTGCATCACCTTGGCCAACTTTTCAGCTAGCGGAGATATGTGGCCTCTTCTCTTCTTTCTTCTTCCTCTCTTCTCTGAACCGGGTCTCGTCCAGCTGAGCTGGAGCTCATCTTAGGTTCGCCTTTTTCGAGAGCAAGTTAACACTGTGCTGTTAATTCAAAACGGTACGGTAATGTGATGTGATAGAGATAAACGTCTTTTAAAACAACTCGTTTGGTCAAGTTCAGTGTGCCTCATCCTCGGACTTCTTGCATGCGCAGCCGCCACCCTTGTTCTCCGGCTGGAGAACGCAGATAGAGCCCTCCGGGCATGGCGGTATGCAGTGTGGACGAGCGCTTGGGTCATCTGAAACAGGTGCCCAGTCGTGCCGAAGAGTGGTAGCGTGAAATTCCGCGGTCTGAATTAACACTGACCTTTCGCATAAAACTTGCCATCCCATAATTTCACCCCGTACCCCCATAAGTACCTTCCCCTTTTCTACGCAAATAACGGACAATTCCTCTGCTGAATCCCGGCAGTTTTCCCGGTTCGAACCCGATTGCCGGATAATATCGTCCGTTCGAGCAAACATGGGATCCCGATATGATTTCCAACAATCTTAGTGCTCGAGCCAAAAGCCGGTCGTCTTGGGTCCTCCCGCGCTCGAGTGGGGCACGTTCAACACGGACCTTGTCACATAACGGCCCGCTTCATGTGGCGCGTGACTAAGCGTACTTACGACCGCAAAAGATGGCCATCGAACTGGCGAAGAAAGCCGCGCAGAGACAAGCAAGCAGGATGAAACGCATGACGAAATAGGACAGAAGCTTGTGCGGCTCCCGTTTATAAACAGCCCATTGTAAGCACACGCACGAGGACCCGCACTTGGGACGGTTCCTCATTTTGATGTGATTTTGCTGAAAGCTTTGAAGCGCCGTACGTAGGGCTAATTGCATAATTATGCTGATTTCGGCATGTGATCAAAAGTTTGCTTCGCACAAAATCTTGATCGATTTACGACCGTCGAAAATGCAGACGGTTAAAAACCCAGAAAAAAACGTCAAACAAAAAGGCCCTTAGGCCCATCGTCCTGTCCATGGTTGTCGCAGTAGGAGGAAGAGAAAACATCAATAAGAGGAACACATGACGAAGATGGGATAGAGGCTTGTAAGGCTCGCGTTTATAAACAGCCCTTTACGAACACACGCTCAAGGACATCACTTAGCGGTGCCTTTTCATGTGATGTTGCTGGTTAGCTTTGAAGCACCGTTGAGAAGGGCGTAATTGCATAACTATTGATTTCGGCATGTGATCGAAATTTTGCTTCGCATAGAAGCACGAGCGACGCCACGAGCAAGGCTGCATCTGAAACGATTCCTTACGAATAAACTGTGAGGACCGGCACTGGGCACCCGTACCGTACGCCGTACCATACTGAACCGCTGTGTACCGTACTGACACCCCCCCCCCCGTGACGTACCGCAGTAAGAAGGGAAGGGGTCGAAAACGGTACGTACGGCTCCAGTACGACCCGTACTCGATGAAAGATAACACAAATCGAAGCCGTACCGTACTGCCGTGCTCGACTTCCACCCGTACCATTCGCGGTACCGTACTGACCCTCTTCGTACCGTACTGCCGTACCGTGGCAGGTCCGTACGGTAGGGTACAGCCTTACAGCCAGTACGGTTACCGATCTTTTAATAAAATTACAGAGCCGTTCCTTTCACTGAAACTGGAACTGGAGAAACACTGGGGGGAGTACCCGGCTGCCGACCGTGGACCACTGACCTCGGTCCCGTCCATGGTTGCCGCAGTAAGTACCTATTTTCATTTTCTTGTCTGCTGTGCTTTATTGAATAAAAAAAACGGCGGTAGGCTTCGTCAGTTGACTTCGTGAATGCATTCACGTCCGATGCATAGAGCGTCAACGCATTCCTTAGCAGTCCATATTAGCCCGACAATTTGTGCGCTCCGGGTATCGATTTCGTCGCCGAGCCTTTCTTTCTGATTGTCTCCGCTAACCCGCTATGTTCGTCCCTCGTCCACTGCTCCTCTTGAATTTGGGTCTTCTAACCGCATTCGCCGAAGAGGTACCCTATCCGACGTCAACCGAACAGGCGAACAAAACGTACTCCTCAGTTGGTCACCGCATACTTCGGCAACTTCACGACGACTCTGACAGCCAAACCACGTAAGGCGCATCCAATCAGCTTGTTTGATGACCTCTCCCTGCGCCTGACCCCCAGGGCCAACTTATTCGCCAGTGGGGTGGGGGG
>JNEY01000166.1:0-38608 GCA_020875895.1 Aphelenchus avenae | reverse complement strand
CCCCCCCCCCCTTGTTAACAGTTGTTAACAGTCGGCCGACCCCCCTCCCCGCTCCCCCACCCCCTCCCCCTTGTTAGCTAACAAAAATTTTTAGGTCATTTTACCCAGTGTAAATTCCGGGATTTCAACTGATTGTGTTTGCCAGCATGGGCGTACGAAAATTGGAAGCATGGAAAGGTCATAAAAACGGCCCGACGCAGGCGATAACAACGAAATTTTAGGTTAAAATAGCTCATGCTCAGCGAAAATTTCGCTTGGCGGCGCCTGCGGCGGGCATTTATTCACCGCCTGCTGTTAACGTTAACACGCCCTTGACCCCGCCCCCTCCCCCTTGTTAACAGTTGTTAACAAATCTCTGACCCCCCATGTCAGGCTAACATAATTCTGGACACACCCTATGTTTTGACCCGAATGACGTTTGCACGGAACGTATTTTCTGGCAAAAGGTAATTGGTACAAAGAACATTTTTCGGCACTGTTGGCCATGCACGCACCGCTCGTGGTCCACCGCGAGGTCATCTGGCAGAGGAAAGACGGGTATTTTTTCGGTTCTGAGCTGGTATCGCCCTCGGTCAGTGTTTTCCCCATTTTAGATGTAACTTACCGAACAGCCGAAGATCCTGGCGTCGCTGGGTTTGCTGCTGTTTATTGCTGGCAGCACTTCGCCGATACACTACGAACATGATCACCGTTGTGAGGTTGATTGCGAAGCTTACAGCCGAAGTGAGCACTAGGTTCATTGAACGGATCAGTTCTGTCACCGCTGGCTGGAAGCACATTTATCAGAATGATAAGGTTAGAAACCGGAAGGTTGATTGCAATCCGCAAAAATTCTGCAAAATATTTTACGAACAACCTTGAACCAAGGGCGTACCTAGAACCCCTCGGGAGGGGGGGGGGCACCCAAGGGGGGACCCTTACCTATTTAATGCCTTGGTCCCCCCTTTGGTACTTTTCTGAAGTGTCCCGATTTTGTCCTGTAGTTGTTTTAAATAGTGTTTTTAGTATATTAAACTTAAGCCGGCCCGCCGCAGGCGCCGCCAAAGACAATTTCGTGCTCCTCTGGCAAAAATTCGTCGAAATCGGCTCGCTGATGGAATGGCCATACTTTCGAAAATAAGTGATTTTTTGGTCAATTTTTGCTTTCAAACGGTCATTTTCATCCAAATACCATTTGAGGATGGGCGTCTTTTTTAACTCTCTCCCCACCACTGTACCCTCCCCCCCCCCTCTCCCCACCAATGTACTTTATGTTCCACGCCACAGCCATAGACGGCGTTTTGTGAAGACGGCACTTAACGTACGACTGATTCTTCCCCGTGGACGGCCCACGTTGGCAGGATGTCCTGTCTTTTTGTTGCCGTTGTCGCGCGATAAACCGGCGCAAAAGCGGTGAACGCAGTCGCCGTTAAGCACATTGCCGCCAGCGGTACGATCACAGTTCTGCGGGACCACATGTTGGAATGACGAAAGGGAAACGCAAAAGCCGTAAGACGATTGATGGAGATCACCGCATGGCACAGGGGCTGGTAATTGCGGCACCCCAAGACGGGGTATTGTAGAGCGTTTCCCACGGTTGCGAGAAAAACGGCGAGATAGGTATCGATTGTTGATGAGCTCATTTCTTCGACAACGTCGCTAAGCTGCGTCTAAAACAGAGTTCTGTCTCCGAGAGCAGGAGAAAAGAGACACGGAGACAGACAAAGAGAGAAAAAGAGAGACAGCGAAAGAGAGACAGAGAGCAATCGGTAGCCGTACCGTATTCCGTACCGCACTGCCCCTCCCCTCTTCGCACCGTGGCCCTGCCGCATTAGCCCTTCCATGCCGTGCTCCGTACGATACCAGATCAGGGCTGGGACCGGCCTCAGTCTCGGTCTCGGAAAACCGATAGTCTTTGACTATTTTGGCGGTCTCGGTCTAGGCAAAACCGAGACTAAACCGAGACTAAGAGACTGCGCCGCCATTATTTAAAGCTTGATTAACTAACAGACGTAAATCAAAAAAAATTAACGCCCGTCGGTACACCAAGACTACCTAGTACTAGACGTAGTACCCGCATGCGCTGTCGCTCACGCAGCTACGTTAGTTGGGGTTCTACAGGACCGCTCAGTGATGTTTACACTGGGTGGCTTGCCTGAACCGCAAGTGCCAGCATTTTAGCTAACAGCACACAAAGTTCGAAAAGAGACAAGCAAAATCCCCCGTCGATGAAAGGCTGGTAATGAGAGGATCGCCACGACACAGCGTTGTGCTTATGCATATGCAATGCTTACGCGGACGTGCTTAGTACATATCGTATTTCCTGAATTAAAACACCGCATGGGGTATACTTTTTCAATGGGGTCCGGACCCCTGGGGTTCTATTGTCTAATATTGGGGAGGGGGGTATTATTTATCAACCCCGGAAAATTTTGAAAATCGACCAAAGCGACCAAGAATACATCAAAATATGACAGTTTTGGTGACGTTTGGCAAATATCCCGTTATCTTCTACGTGTCTTAAAAGTGTAATGGCAGTGTTCCCTCAATGTACCATATCTGGGAGGTACCCTCCCTTCAGATACCTAACGGTCCCCCCTTTGGTTTTCACCAACGCTGATGCAAAAGGGATCTCGCTTTTTTAGTAAAGCTCGTTTTAGTAAATCCATGAAAAAGCTCGTTTTAGTAATTTTTCGCAGTTTTTGGTGCAATGTTACGCACAGTGTGTTGTGTCTCTTATAGAGAATCTCCTGATGAAAGACTTTGGAAGGTCGTTCCATCTAAAATTCGTTTCACCTAGCGCCTTCTATGCGTAAGCCCTGGAGTGTAGGGACCTGCGGAACAAAGTGATCCGGTCCTTGGGAAAACCCCGACAGTGAAGGTAATCTTCGCATTTTCGGTAGAGCTAATGGCCCTCCCCGAAGGGAGGGCTTCCAAAAATTTCGTGATCGCCTTAAAGGACCTTCGACAGTGGGACCCGGGTTTGTTTTTCTGGAGACTTCTATTTCATTTTATACGTGAATAGAACACGTTCGGTACTCATTCAATAAAAAAAGTCTCCATGTAGTCGTGTACGAGTACCCGCAGAAAAGTGACCAGTTTTTCAGAATTTACTAAAATACGTTGTTAACGGAATTGTCTAAAACGAGATTCAGCAGGAATTTACTAAAACGAGCTTTTTGGTAGATTTACTAAAACGAGTTTTACTAAAAAAAGCGCCACCGTGCAAAAGTGAAAAAAATTAATTTTTTGTGTTATAAAAGTTTATCCCAGAATGTTCCGCTTGCTTAAAAACGTCGAGCAACGATGTTTTTCTGGTAAGTCAAATTTTTTTGGAACCAGCCTCTAACGACCAAAGGGCACCCTTTGGTCGGGACGACCTGTGATGGACGATAAATTTTTCTTGTTTTAAAATATGCGTTTATATACGTATTGGATAACGTAAAAACCCCCTAAAAGAGGCTTACAGACATAAATAAGGTTAAATAGCTTAGGTTACAAATGGAACGATTTTGCATCGGGTAAAAAACTAGAACCCCATGGGGTTCTAATATGGAGGGGGTATTATTTTTCAATGGGGTCGGGCCCCTGGGGTTCTATTTGTGGGGGAGGGGGGGGGGGGATATAATTCAGGAAATACGGTACATGTCATATACTAATCATTACCGCGCACGTAGCTGCACTGAGCAAGACAATCTTTTGGCACTGGACACAAGCTAATCTGACGCAAATAACATTGTTGGAGTCTCGGTCTCTGTTTTCCGAGAGTCTCAGACCATTTTGGAGGTCTCGGTCTCGGCCACAGTTGGTTTTTCCGGTCTCGGTGTCGGTTTCATTTTAGAATCCCCCAACTCCGGTACCAGTGCGGCACGGAGTACGATACGGACCGTAATACGGTACGGTACGGCACTAGTACGATCCGTACCAGTGTTAAATGTCGAAAAACGGGAAACGTACCTTGCTCCGTACTGGACTGACATACCGCACCGTACGGCGTACTGGACTAAGTTAACAGTATTGTACTCACGCAGGCGGAGCACAATTGGGCCGGTACGGTGTCGATTTTTACTTTACAATTCTTTCGCAAGTCACTAACCTTCATTTGGGAATAATATGGTCCCACCGCTGACTCATAATACTTACCAAAAGTACTCCAAGACATTCTGCAAACGTAACGCTGACGAAGAGTGTGTAGAAAGCCTGGCGAAAGGATTTTTCCTTCCGTCCATGAATCACAATAAATAGGGCCATAGAGAGTTGTATGAGCACGAGGAAGAGCACGAGGGACAGCATTGCGAATGGCGGTTAGTTTACTTTAGTGGCTACTGCGTAGTGGCTATTTATACCTACATTAGTTTTGTGAGTTGACATTAGCCGTACGCAGGCACTAAGTTTATTACATTGCCCGTTACTGTGTTTCGCGGCTACGAACGGGTGACAGGCGTGGGCCTAAATGGTTCTGCGCTGCGCCCTTATTAGCGATAGGTAAACCGGTTAAGTGTCGCCGTCATGGTTTAATCATGATCGTATGTCACGGTTAGTTGTTTACTGGTGCTGGCTATATGCCCTTTTTCGTACACGTCTTCCACGTATCTTTTCTGAAGAGGAGGTGGTGTCGCGAACGGAGTCCGTGAGGTCGTTTGATGCGTGCTTGTTCGTTCTTCGATCTCCGTGATCTTACCCGGAGGTATGGCTCCCCAGGAGTTCGCCGGCCGCTATGACTTACTTCCCTGTTGACGGAGCTGGACTGCCCCAAGTTGCCAATCACGGCATGAACCGACAGTTGCGGACGGAGGAGATGGTCCAGCTCGACGACCAGCGCATTCTGCTGAACGACAAGGCTACAAGGGCAAAGTGACCCACAAACAACGACCGGGGCTTTTTCACTGGCTTCCGAAAGGCAATAATCGTCAATGAAACTGATTTCGCGAAAAAGTTCGCTCATCCCCAAACGGCAGTGAGAAATGAAATACGAACTCTGACGTCAAGGACACTTAGAACGTATCATCTGTCAGGTAGGAGCGACCAGTCGGAACCTAACGCAACCGTGCTGTCGTTTTGCCTTTTAGTCACGTTTCTCCGTTAGCGGCTAACGTTGCAAACCTACTGGTAGCAAAAGTCTATAGTTGCAAGAGTGTAATAAACTCTGTTTAGAGGGAGACCTCGGCCTATCCTCAAATGTCTCACAGGGCGGTCTTCGCCAGCGAAAGCTGCAAAACGACATTGCCTAATGTGAAAAGGCAGCAGCCGAGACCAACGGTAACTTAGATATAATATTAGCAAATAATAAAGCATCTTTCACTGTCGGTCCTAGCGGTGGGCCACTTTACCTAGTGCTCGTGACATGGCGCATAATCATCACACAATTTTTCTTAATACCAGAATGCTGGATTTTGACTGTTTAACTGCGATTTTGGAGCATTTAGACTGAATACTGCCCGCTGCAGGCGCCACCCGAGCGTTTTTTGGACTATACTTGGACTTTGGACAGTTGAATACAAACCAAAAAGGTACCTAGCATGTGCGTTTTCTTGAATGGCCTCCCTTTTTCCATGCTTTTGGACCGTTAGAAAAAGGGAAAAAGCTTTTGTTCGGTTTTTACCCACCTTAAAAACAGGTTTTGGGTAAACAAATTTTCTTCTCCAAAACACTTCAACAAGACTCATGTGTACATTAAAGACCTAGATTTACTTAAAATCTACGGCACAAGGAGACCCCTGGTTTTTTTTGTTCTAGAACGGCGGTGGGTTTTTAATGGTTTTCCAAGTTTTTTATTGGTTTCAAAGAATTAGCCGCACTCTCCACAAGCGAACATGCTGATGGATCAGGTATTTTTTGGAAACCGTAAAACTCCTTTTATTGGGTCCCGGCTATTGTGGCGCTCCCCTTATTAATGGGCACTCCACAGGGCGCCCAAAACGTATCGAATTTATCCCCACAAATGCTTTATTTTGACGCCTTATCCTCCCTATCAAATGCGAGTTTCTCTGTCTGTCCGGACACCGGACGCGTATGTCCGGTCAAAGTGCAAATTTGCATACATGAGACTGCACACGGAAACGCTATAAATAAGGCAGAAATCAGTGAGATGCATCATTCTGCGTCCGTCGCACATCGCTCAACATTGAACTCATTCATCGCTTCGCGGCACTCTCTTAGCTCGACGCCTCCATCCGTGCTCATCGACCCAGAGCTCCCAGCAGGTCTCTTCAAAGCCTTCAGCAGCTAGCTTCATCTCCACGGAAGTATCCTACGATCAAAGAACCAAACCATACGCCGCACTGCAGGGCTTAATCTGCACGCAATAATCATTCAAACACTATCCACCCAAGCAAGACACAAGCAAAATGATGCAGACCTTACAGCTTGCAGCACGACGTGCTCAGACTTCAACAAGAGCTTGAAGCAAGACGACCCAGACCGTCATGAAGCACGACGTCTCGGACATTACCTCTAGAACTGAAGCACGATGTCTCACACCTTAATTCAAAGCCTTAAGCACGACGTCTCTGACCTTAAATCAAAGCTTGAAGCATGACGTCTCAGACTTCCTCAGACCTCAACTCAAAGCCTTAAGCACGACGACTGACACTTCAACGAGAACTTGAAGCATGAGAATGCCTAAAGGACGACGACTCAGACTTTAATTCAGACCTTGAAGCACGACGTCTCCGACTTCTTCTGACCTTACCTCAAAGCATGAAGCAAGACGTCTCAGCATTTAACTCAAAGCATGAAGCACGACGACTTAGACTTCAACAAGAGCTTGAAGCAAGACGAATCAGACCTCAACTCATAGCATGAGTGATGTCAACTGACATGACATCAGGCAGACTGTTCATTTTTCAACTCGGAGCTTGCATTTTCAACTCGGAGCTTGCAGCAAGACGACTCAGACAACAGAAGCTTGAATCATGTCCGTTCATTTCTGAACTCTCGGTGCTTGAAGCACGACATCTCAGACTTCAACAAGAGCTTGAACGAAGAATCTCAGACCATAACTCAACCGCTGAAGCTCGACGAAAGAGTAAGACGACTCAGATCTCAACTCAAAGTGTGAAACACAACGTCTCAAACTTCAACAAGAGCTTGAAACGAGGGCACTAGAACTCAGAAGCTTAAATCAACACGACTCATTTCTAAATCGGTGCTTGAATCACGACGTCTCAGACTTCGACAAGAGCTTGAACGAAGAAATTCAGACTTTAACTCAGCGAATGAAGCATGCCATCTCAGACCTTAACTCAAAGCCTGAAGCACGAGGTCTTAAATCTTAACTCAAAGCTTGAAGCACGACTTCTCAGACTTCAGCCCGAGCTTGAAACAAGGGCACTAGAACTCAGAGCTTGATCAGATCCTAAAATGATAAAACTCAGAGCTTGAAGGTTGACAACTCGGCACATAACTCGAACATATTCAAGCAACACGACTCAGACCTAAATTCAGAGCAGTGAGAAGGCTCAGACGATTGTTGTCATGACGTGTATCTTGCACATAAACAGGCCGCCGAAGGCGGCCCCTCCTTCTAGTCCTCCCTATTAAATGCGTGTTGTCTGTCAGTCCGGACACCGGACGCGTATGTCCGGTCAAAGTGCCAATTTGCATACATGAGACTGCCGACGGAAACACTATAAATAAGACGGGAAACGTGAGACGATATCATTCTGTGTTCTATGCTAAGCACTCACAAGTGAACTCGTTCTTCGCTTCATTCAACAGAGCCTCGGCTTCGACTACTCCATGGCACCGATGGAACCGTCGACAACGGCCGAACCCACCGCCATCGTCGAACCCACCGGCAAGGGCGTCTACGTGCTTGCAGCCAACTACAGGTATGCGTTCCACTCCTTTCCTTTTACATGAACGCCGTAACGTGGGACTGTGCGTGCGTCAGCAGGACTTCTCAAGATTCCAGCCGCACAACGTAGCGAATCAATCAGGAATTCTCAGATCTTCCAGCAGGACTACGCGGAACTTCCACCAGCACTCCCAAGAACTTCCAGCAGCACTCTTCAGGGCGTCAAGCAGAACTTCTCATAGCTTCAATCCGGACTATGCAGAACTTCCAGCAACACCACCATACGCCGCACTGCAGGGCTTAATCTGCACGGAATAAGCAGGCGAACAAGGACAGAACGCTTCGTCTTCTTTCGTGAAGTGTTAAAGGGTAAGTCTGGGACGTTGCTTAATCCCAGTTTCCGACCTTATTTAGTTCGATAGCGAAAGCAGTCTATGAATCTGCAGATTCTCACAAAGAGCAGAGAGTGAGCGTACAAAGGTAGGGTCTTAAATGTCCAAAGTACTTGCCGAAACAAAGCTAAGCAGGAAAATGCATTGTGGTGTCTCTGGAAAGTTTTTGCTAAATGGCGTCCCGTTTCCACCGGTTTGATTCCAATAATGATATCCGACGCCAATTCGTTTTTTCAGCTTTGCTATGCACCTTTTCGAAGGTGTACGGAGGAAATAGTTAAAAAATCGTATCGCACTTCGACACGGTGATTCAGCCGAGGACTTTCTGCTTAAACTTGGATACCACCCTACGAAAAACTCCAGAAAGAACTCAGGTCGGTAGTAGTACCGACAACTAGAACTCTCTGTCGGCCCAATACCGACAGCTAACCAGGCAGTACTACGCCCGGGACTTGGACTCAGCTCGAAGAAGGGCAGACAACTCTGGTCCGACCGCTTCTTTATTCTCCAGATGGTTGCAAGTGACAAATATCCGATACGAATCCGTTCCAAAACCAAGCAACACCGCCCGATGGCGGAAATACAGCTAATCGGTCGCCACGATGCGACGACCGGCCGTTCAAAAGATGGCTACTTAGTCTAGACAGACACTTTCTGCGGAGTCGGAAACGTTCGGGCTAAATGGTAAAAGACCAAAAACTACGATTCTTTACCAAATAGGTGAGGTTCAGATAACTTGGGTTAACTTGGGATATCTGCTTCATTAAGTTCCGAATTCTAAGCTCGCCTTTCGCGACAGCCTGCAAGGGATAAGTGGGGTAGGACCGAAAGCAAAACGATCAGAACATTAATGGAAAACCGAAAAGAGGTTTATTCTGCAGTTTTAAGTGAGTTCAGAGGTTGTTGGGAGTTAAAATATCGTTTTCAAAATCGCTACTTTAAACAACATATTTGTCGAAGAAGATTACGCTGCCGAGGCTCCTCTTTAGCGCGGCCCACTCGATGTCGGTCATCTTTGCCTTAAGGCGCGTCATTACCAGCTTCACGCGGTCTGCGGTCAGGTACTAAAAATGGAACCGCGTCGTACGCCCTGGAATGGGAGGCACATACCGAATTTGCCATAAAGTACTCCTGAGCAATACACTGTGTCTTGGTCCTGTCGTTAGCAGTCATCGTCTTCACCTTGATTTGCATCTAAAACTAATTATTTCTGTAAGAAATGTACCTGCTCACGCGAGTTTTTTAAAAGATTTAAAAACTAGGATGCTAAAAATTTTATTCCCTTGCTCGGAATGTTAATTTTAAGTGACATTGGAAAAGTAATGACATAGTAATTCAAATTTCGTCGTAGTAATTCGTATTCAAGTTTTTGCATTTTTACCATGTCAAGAAGGGGCTGCAGGTTGTTGCTGGCGACCGTAGCCATGCGATCGATCACCGAGCCTATGTCGCCATCGAATTCGCGCACGAGGTTGTTGTAGACCTTGACGCCCTTCACCAGTTGTTTGCCGGTAAGCGATTTGAGCACCGTGTCCACAAGGCCTGAATAAAGCATGTGCATTCGTTGGGAATCCTACGTGGACGTGGAGCCGAAGAATTGGACCAAAATAGATTTGGAAACGTGCGGAATGAATGGGCTCCCGTCAAGTGATTTCGTAAAAATTTTATAATCATTTCACACTTTTGTTCAGCATTTTCCCATGCTCTCAAATTTGTATTTAAGCCGTAAGTTGCACTGGGAACTTAGGGAGCGTCCAGAAACTCCGTGATGATCAAGGGGAAGGAAGGGGAGGGGTCCCGCTGATCACCGCCGTAATGAGCCTAGTGTAAAAAGTGATCACAGCGGAAGTGAGGGGGTCAGAAAAGTGCCCCGTGATGAACGCGGAGTTTCTGGACGCTCCCTTATTGTAAAAATTTGTTCAAATTATATGGGAATGAACATGTTATAAACGAATTTCGTCGGATTCTCTAACCGACTTCAGATCACGCAAGTCCGGAAGACCGCTTACTGACCCTTCGCCATGTCCTTGATCGTCTTCTGGTTGTAGGCGTCCTCCGCAAGCTTGTCGCAGATCTAAAGCTCACATATTTCTTGACTATAGTCAAACGCGTTAGACGATCGTTGTCTACGCATTAATTAGGGTTCTTTTAAGCTGTGAAGATGCGGAAATCTGGTGACCGTTGCTGTTATTCGTAGACTTTGAAAACCGATAGCGGAACGATTCGGCCCTTCTAAAGGCGGGGCAGTTCAAAGAGAACGAACTTTTTACCCAGGTCGAATGGGACTGCACTGAATTTAGTTTCGTTATCGATGAACCGTTCACACATGTTCGCTATTCAAGCCCAGTGAAGCAAACTGAACCACATCACATTTAAGGTCACTTTAGAGCCCGATCGACCTAACCGACGTCTGAGGAGCTTACCCTTGTCGTTTGTTCTACCGTCGGGAAGTCGGTGATCAACTGCCTCGTCTTAGCGATCACCTTGTCCTTCGCCGTCTGGTCCGACGACACAGCGGTGAAAATGCCGACGAACACGAAGATGAGTACCGCATTGAGCGGTGACATGTTGACTGCCTTGTATTCTCCTTCTTTCCAGAAACTAAATTGTTATGCTTAGTCTGCTTAGTCAAGCGACGATTAAGCGATAAAAGAGCGTTCACACATGTTCGCTAAGGGATTAGAACAAGCAAACCGTCGCTACTGCTGAGGAAAAGCACCGCTGCAGTAACACGTTTGCATGCCCCGAACTTTGACTTGTCCAAGCAAGTCGGGTACGAAGAACCCGGCAAGGGAACTTGCAAAATTCGAACTGAATCCGAATTCGAATCGGAACTTCAAAAACGGCACCGAATATGCAAGCTTCGGAAGTCAGAATTTGAGCCATCGAAGCCAAAAATGCACCTAACTTACGTCTCCAGATCCGTGCTTCTTCCCATCCCTTTTAAGCAAGACAAACGTTAGAGGTCGCGATATGGTCCAAGGTAAAGCGTACGCAAGTTTCGTAGTCGCAACGAGAGTGCGTAAGATAACCATAAAAGGACGCGCTATCTTTACCGCAACGGAAGCAGTGCTATTCGAGAGGCAACAATCGTCGCAATGCTGACTGGTTCTGTTATGATATGGATCTTCCGATTTCCATTTATTGTCTGTCGAAGAATGTGCGTCGGACGAAACAATTGCTTGATTTCGGAATGTGGTTCTGGACGGAACGCTTCCTCCGGGAGATGACGTTGTGGTCGATGAAACGGATGATATCCTTTAAGTATGCTCATCTCGTGGTTGATACGTGTGGGCGAGGGCTGGTATTTTTCCTGGACGCGATCTTCTCGAAAGCGATTAATTTGCCCCGGGACAGCAGGCTCATCTGACTGTCTGACATGTGGAAGGTCAAGCAGCGACTGCCCCTGGCTTGTGCCGGGAAAATCGGCAAGGGATCGAATCGTGCAATATCAGGGTGACGAGTGGGTGGCCCGCCGCAAAAGCTAACTCCCACTATACTTTTAAAGTTTCGCCTAAGCTTTGGCTGACGTCGACTGGCAGGCCTTTTGATTGCTGCTTCGCGCATCGGTTTTCAAGTGTCACTGGCTTCAAGGCAGGGTTGTTAAGGGGTCGAGCCACATGCTGTTTCGTCCACGGCATCGCATGTCACGCGTAGGAGAGGCTAATCGACCAGACCCTTCAAGGTAACGACTATTGTGTTAAACGGCTGTATTGTGCTATGAAAGCGTCATGGCACCTTTACCTTGTGCACGAGGCGACTTGGACACGCTGAACCGAAATAGTGCACCGAAAAACGACTTTATTCTTGCACACGTTTGCTAAAAAGATCTTTAACAGCGCTGCTCAAAGTCCGTATTTGTCGAAGTAGACGACGTCAGCGAGATGCTTCCTAATCGCGTGCCATTGTTTGGCGGTCATCTTGCCTTTGATGCGTGTCAGGATTGTCTTCACCCGGTCTGCAGTGAAGAACTAAAGAAGGAAACCGCCTCACATGGTGCTTCTTCGTGAGTGTTACCGTGTTTATCATGGCGAACTCCTGGTCAATGCACTGCGCCTTGGTCTTTTTGTTGGTAATCATTTTCTTCACTTTCGCTTGGACCTGAAAATGTCTGCTTAACAAAATTTGGGAGATCTTCATGTTAATTTTAATTAATTATTTAATTTAAAGAATAAATTTAAAAATTAAGAATTAATTTTAATTTTCGGGGCTTTCCCACCATTTTTTTAATTTCGGGAAAAGCTTGTCCCTAACTAGAAATAATGCTCTTGTGGCTCATTTGTTCATCATTGTTTTTACCTGGTCCCGTAGGGGTTGGAGATTGTTGCTGGCCACAGTGCCTGCGCGGTCGATCACCGAATTTAAGTCGCTTCCAAGCTCAGTCTGAAGGTTCTTGTAGATCTGCAAACCCTTCGCCAACTGCTCGCCGGTCACTGCGCTAAGTACCGTCTCCACCATGTCTGAATTGCGGATAGTAGATAATAGATAGATCGTAGGCTAGGGCAGTAATGGTTTCACGAATAGATTAGATACCACGTAAATTTCGGAAAGATCTGTGTACTCCACTGAACACAGACGATTTTCGATTGCCAGAAACATATTCTGGCCGCAGCTTAAGAGAGAGAGGTGGCGACGTACCGTTCGCCGTTTCCTTGGTCGTCTTCATGTTGTAGATATCCTGCGCAACCTTGTCCCAGACCTAAAGGCAACCATTTGATCTGCTAGTCACGGCCTTATGCCGGATTTTAGGCAGTATATCAAAAACCTTTTAACGAGCCGAAAAGTTGTCTGACGAGATAAACCTATTATGATTGCAAAGTGGATTACCTTTTTGGCCTGCTCCACCGTAGGGAAGCCGGAAATCAGGTTCCTCGTCTTGGCGATCACCTGCTCCTTTGCTGACTCTGCCGCAGACGCAGCGGCGAAAACGCCGACGAACACGAAGAGGACGACCTTCATCGGCGACCTTTTACCTCAGCAAGCAACCTAAGCTTGGGTTGTTAGCTAAGAAGAAAACAAAAAATAAGCACTGGCAAGACGCGGACACTTTAGATGAGCATGACGCGAATCAAAGTCCATCTAGTTTAATACAGAGAGCGGGGTTTAAGTTATCTTATTTGCCTTTCAGCTTACGTAATGCTGATTTTTGCGAACAGGCAGTGGTCGCTCTCTAAAGCATTAATAAAGTTCAGCATAAGGGAGGGTCCTGAATTGAATGAGCATGCGGCTCCCTTCCCCCTTTGAGTGCTCCTGGTACTTTCGGATTCCGGTATTTTCGGTCGCGGTGTTTTCGGTTCCGTTGTTTTCGGTCCCGGCGTACAACTTGAAAGCGACTGTTTGAATGTTGCCTCCTAAGTCAAACGAGTATGAAACATTCAGGCTAAGCTCCGGCGGTGGCTGAATAGTACTATTAAGCCCGGCGAAGATATTACGGGGACCGAAAATACCGACTGCTAGCATCGCGACAAAGCCTTTTATGAATATTCTAATCTGCGAAAGCATCGGAATTCTGAATTGCGTGACACCTATGACACGATAGTAGGGAAGGCGCGGGGTTCGCGACGGAACTAATTGCGCAAGGAGCGATGTTGCGGCTTTAAGACGTGCAGAACGGGGAACAGCGTTACTTCTCAAGAGTTGATAACACGTCGCGCGACGATCGTCCGGCCTTATTACCTTCATATTTCAGACAACGCGCGCATCTCTTTGTTCCGTGGTGTGTTCGTGAAACGGAATGTGACTTTCGACGAACTGCATCTTCAGGAATATCCGTTTGCCGACGACGGATTGCGCACACTCATCTCGCGGATGATACGGATATGATGCTCGGGATCGACACATTCGCTATTTATTTTCGGAGTACGATTCATCATAGCACTTTTGGGGATGTAGAGAAACTCGCAACAGTTACTACACCGAATTAAAAAAACAGTCGGAAGATATCATATTTGCCAATATATTGAGCGCTTTGTAAAAGAACAACCCGCATCCGTCTTTACCTCCAGGGTATGACAGTGTAAAATGGCAAAGTTCCAAAAGCTGGATCTTTCTAAGCTCATTATTTTCATAAAATGCATCGATAAGTAACATGTCTTTTGGTCTGAAAGCTGGCGATGAAAGGCGATGAAAGTCCCCCACCCCCGCCCACGCGGGCTCAAAACCTAGAGCTAGCGGATCGTGAAATGGGACGGTCCGTTCCCTGATCCGTGCCGTGCTCAGAACGCAACTGCTAGGATGGCAGGGGAGTCAGGACGGGCCGTTCCCCGTTTCGTCCTGGGACCTAAAGTACGGTTTTTGGAGAGTCTGGCGTGACCCGCTCCACGGCGCCGTTTCGTGGCAAGGCCGTTCCGTGCTGGCGCGGCACGGAGCCCGGCACGGGGTTTCAGGAAGGAACGGAAGACGGCGCGGCTATGATGTACCCGCTAACTCTATCAAAACCATTGCTCCGGTTTTGCAGCGGAAGACAGGGAAGGGATCGGCAACCGGACCGGACTACGGCATGCTCTGGATAGGTTGAGACGGAGCGGGAGGGAGGGTGCTACGTGTCGTAAAAACCTTAAAGCACTTAGGTTTCCCTGTATACCTGCTACCTCAAACGACTAGAGCGCAAGGTGAAAGCGTCTGTCATATTGCCCTCGTCCATAGACACGAGCTGGCCAAGCGAAGAAGAAAATATTGCACTGAAAAGTGACTTTATTCTTGCAGTTTTACAAAAAAATGGCCTCACGAGAAACTCCTTAAAGTCCGTATTTGTCGAAGTAGACGACGTCAGCGAGGTGCTTCCTGACCACGTACCACTGGTTGGAGGACAACTTGCCTTTCATGCGTGTTAGGATTGTCTTCACGCGGTCAGCTGTGAAGAACTAAAAAGACGGCCTCACAGGCAATTATTTTGAGCAGCACAATACCGTGTTTATCATGACGTACTCCTGGGCAACGCACTGCGCCTTGGTTTTTTTGTTGGCAACCATCTTCTTCACTTTCGCTTGAATCTGAAGTAAACATGTGTATTTTAGAATTAAAAAAACTGATTTATTAGTCCGTTCCAATGTTTTAAATATTTTATATGTTCTCGGTCTTTTCTGATTTAAGATTTTAATGGATTATTATTTTTACTGGATTAATAAGTTCTTTAATTTTGACATGGGACTTTCTTACGTGGTCCAGGAGAGGCTGGAGATTATTGCTGGCCACAGTGCCTGCGCAGTCGATCACCGAGACCAACTCACTGCCTAGCTCTGCTTGGAGTTCCTTGTAGATCTGCATGCCCTTCACCAATTGCTCGCCAGTCACTGCGCTGAGCGCCGTGTCGACCATGTCTGTATAGCGTAAGCAGTCGTTACCAACGAATCCCAGCGTGTGGAGCATGGATAATATTTTCGATAGCCTCCGCAAGGTTCGGGATTCCGTATTTCGAAATCAGGGTTGGGCAGGCCCCCGTCCCAAGTCAACGGAAAATGCCGCCCATGCCGGTTCCGCTTGCTACCCCACTTTATCTAACAGTCCTCTAGGTATTCCATTGGCGTACCGACCCTTGGGGCAGGGGGGTGGGGCATGCCCCCCCCCCCCGGCCCCCTAAATTTGGAAGGTCCGTACAGTAGCAAAGGGGAGACCCTTATGGTTGAGACGGCCGAAGGCCCCCACAAAATTTTAGGTAAGGAGGGAGGGGGGGGGGGGGGGGCAAGGGAGTTTTTTTGGCGGCCAGAATCCCCCCTCCTAAGCTCTTGCCTCCCCCAAATTTGGATCCTCGGTACGCCACTTTCGTATTCATTTGTACGCGCGGTACACCCTCCCGGCTCACTGTAGGGCTTCGCGAGTCCCCCTGCCCCCTCCTGCAGACGTCTTGTTTAAGGGGATACAGCGTCAGGAGTAGCCACTTAAGGAAATGCGGTGGACCTTGTCCATTAACGAAAGGCAAGACAAGTAAAAGACAATGACTGACCGTTCGCCATGTATTTGATCGTCTTCATGTTGTAGATGTCCTGCGCAAGCTTGTCCCATACCTAGAGGATACCAGACGTTTTCCGATTGTAGTGTCGCATAGGGCATGGCTGGGAATTTCTATAATTCGAACCAAATGCGAATGCGGAGGTGAAAAATAAAACCGAAGCAAATGCGAACCCGAATTTGCCAAAAAACAAAAACCAAATGCACGAAATCTTCGAGTCCGAAGCGAAAACAAGAGATCATTCGGCGGCTAGCTATACTCGGAACTGGAATCTCGCGATTATAACAACAGCGAGACTTGTCGCATAGGACACCATCGAATTCCAAAATTTTTTAAATGACGTGATGATGCTTCGACTTGGCGACACCTAGCGGAGGGCCCTTTTATCATTCCGCGTAGAACAAAGAAAATTCTATTTTTGACCGGATCACCAAAGCCATTGTTATAAAATCACCGAATTTCCGAAGAATATGGTAACATACGCGAACGGAGATTACCTTCGCGGTCTGTACAATCGTCGGGAAGCCGGATATCAGGTTCAGAGTCTTAGCGATCACATGGTTCTTCGCAGTCTGTGCCGACGCAGCGCCAAAAACGCCGACAAATACAAAGAGGACGGCCTTCATTGCCTTAAGGTCCTTGCGGAGCAGTCCAGTTTGGCATGTAGGTAAAGCACATGCACGAAGACGCCGTAATGGCACGATTAGATTGGTACAAGACGACATAGCGTGTCATGCCTGAAGTTTAGGGACCCTATGGTAACGCACTGACGTATCCGAAAGCAGGGCGATTCGGAAAGAAAAGCATGCCACATCAAGGCCGTACAGTTTCCAGTGGGAACAAGGTGCTTTTAGAATACGGAATGGATACCGTACGGTTTCCAGTTCCATAGCCGGGTTTAGATTTTTGCGCGACTGCTTCGGTAGCTCGATGACATGATCGCCAAAGCTGTGAGCCGTAGGCCCTAGTTCGACTTTGATTTTGACCGATTTTCCCGGCGGACGACTCTATATGTTATCTACCAGCCTGGATTTCAAAACGCTGATCAACCTTGTAATTGCAAAAAACGCTTAGAATGTCGAAGACTATGGCAGGGTCTCCGCGGAAAAGTAAGTGACTGAAGCATAAATTAGCCGTCTGGAACTCTGCGATGGCGCCGTGCTACTCCCCGTTTCCCACGATCGAATAAATCAACAAAGCCTTCGAAAACAAGCATAAAATACCAAGCCCGGTCTTTATTTCACAGTTTATGCGTCCTCTGAGCGGAAATAATGCAAAATCCAGCTGAAGACACGAAGCACGCCAAAGTCGGGCAGGCTAACCAAGGATTCCCTATATCCATGGAAAATATCAGTTCTCAATGCTAGGTTCTAGATTGCTGCAAATATTCGCCACAACATCATGGAGGTGCAGGACATCTCTTTAGAGACTGTCCGGAAATTGTGAGTACGAGCTTCCTCGCGAGAACGCCAATCGTTGATGTCTTCTCGAGAATTGTGCGCGCCTCCATGTTCCGAGAGTACACGTTCGTCGTCTCGATCGGAAGATGACTCTTGAGCGACTGACGTCCGCCGATTTTAACCTTCGTCCATATAAATGAAAGAAAAAGTTCCCAATTCACTTTCGTCGACGAAGCAATGTCCGTTGAGGATGTTCACTCGTCCCGCGTAAAATGGCACTGACATCCGATTACTAGTGATCTGGCCGTCGTGGATGGTTAGTCGGAATCGTGTGAGCAATAACATATCGGTGTGAGGGCCCTTGAGCGTGACACATGTCCACGTTCAGCTTCATAAGCTGCCGCATAATGAGTGGAAGGCCTTCAACAAGCGCACATTAAGAGATGCGGAGACGAGGTGACTGCTTTGAAGTTTCGCATGGCAAGTTCTGTGATACCGCCGCGCATTATTCAGAGCCATTCCACGTCTTCACGCTTCACGAAATGGCGAAGAACAGGAAGGCGGGAGCTTCAATACTTAAAAAATGGAAAGAACGGGCAGTCAGGAACTTCCCATTTCCAAGGACTTCCCTCGTAAAAATTGCGTTACGCACTAAATATTCTTAACATTTTGCGACAACTTCAGAAATTCGGCGAGGATTGACGTGGCACATAGGGCGGGAGCGGACTGCTGACGGTCGGGTCGGGCTGTCGCTCCCGGACCAAAACCACCGGGACCACCGGGACCGGGATCGGGACCGGGACCCGCCCATCCCTGGTCGGGCAGCCGCACTATGTCAATTTTCCGAATTTGTCAACTTTCCAGGTCAAGCTCGGTCAAACTCTATAGTCTAAGGTGACTTATAAGGCTTTTGTGTCCATTAACGGGCGAACTTTCTTTTGCCTTTTGGTGAGACTCTAGACGCTCCCCCGTCATAAGTTAGCATAAAATGCTTTTCCTTCGACAATGTACAAAAATCATCTCTTCGGAATGGGTCTCCTTGGGAAAATGGGGGAGGGCCTCCTGGAATGGGTAAGTGCCCTTCTGAAACGCTCCTCGAACATTCGCGGTTCAACCTTGACCGAAACAAAATGACCCGGAGCGTTAATTAGCTTTACGCCACCGTTCATGACCCGCATGCTCTCCCCCCAAATACAGCCCATTACCGACTATTTTTTTGCGTTCAACGCTGCAGCTGGTGAACAGCTTGTTCGCAGCGAGCACGCGATCTTTCAATGCTTCATATTCAGCTTTATTCGACAAGCGGTTCAGAAGGAGGTCCATCAGAGAGCAATTTAAAGTCCGTAGGTGGTGAAGTAGGTGTAAGGGTTGAGGTTCTTCTTGATACAGGCCCACTCGCCGGTGGTCATCTTGGCCTTGACGCGCGTAGCGATCGTCTTCACGCGGTCTGCGGTCAGGAACTAAAGAGGAAGTGAGCGTAAATGCCACTCCATTTCGGAAACATACCTGGGTCGTCATGGAGTACTGGCTGTTAAAGCAGGCCGCCTGGGTCTGTCCTGCGGCCTTCATCGACTTGGTCTTGGTTTGGATCTAAAATTCTTGCTCTATTGCCGTTATTCTTTACTCAAAACTAATCGAATAAATTTTTAATTACAATTGCTTAGTTGATTTTGATTATTAATTAAATTTAACTAGCTAAAAGTTAGGTAATTACATAAATTTTGTGGACATGAATTATGTAAGATTTATTTTCCTCATGAATCTGTTAATTTTTATTATTTCCTTGTCAGATGTTTTTTTGCGAATTTTTTATATGTTATTTCATATTTTTACCTGGTCCAGGAGGGGCTGGAGATTGTTGCTGGCCACCAGGGAGGCGCGGTCGATCACCGAACTCATAGCGCTGCCCAGGCACGTCTTGAGGGCGTTGTAGACCTGCAAGCCCTTCACCAGTTGGTCGCCGTTGAGTGAGCCAAGGACGGTGTTCACAATGCCTAAAGCAACGGGTCTCAAGTGGACTTAAACGCCATAATGTCAGGTACTAAAGGATGGCCGCTTCCAAAATTCAACCGTATCCGAAATAAAACCGAAGTGAGTCCTAATTTAAACTGCTTAAGGCCTCGGGTTAAGTCCGCTTGTGCAGCTTGAGCTTTTTTCGAGAGGACGACATCATCTGGGCTTACCATCCGCCATTTCCTTGATCGTCTTCATGTTGTAGGTGTCGAGCGCCAGCTTGTCCCAGATCTAAACGGACTCTTGCAGTTCAATGCAGACAGCGAGTTTTTAAAGTGTGGACTACCCAATGTCGATGGAACTCGTGGAACTAATTTACCATTATGCTTTCGCCATTTAATCTCATATGCTTCTTTTAGTTTATGCTTAACATAGTTCGTAAAAATATTAGTGTTTGGTCCCTCACCAAGCTGCGCAAAAAGTTGAAAAAGTGTGTGTATGGACTTTTTAGCCAACCTATAGCGGTCGGACGTCCTTAGGAATGCTGAGGCGTCCGATTACGTGGACGATTTCTGCGAGCTCTCGACCCGAAGTTTTGCTTAGTTGGCAAGTGCGTTTTGCGCAATTCGCCAGCATTTGTTAGAGATTACTTGAGGGATTTCGGGCATTTGGGCAGCAACACATCGACTGCTGGAAAGAAACTCCACCATAGACATTGACACCCCCTCTCCCCCCGCCCGTACCGTACTCCCTGCCGTACCGGTACGGCACGACGTACGGAACGGAACACGGCAACGGTTGCCCACGTCTACCGCACCATGTAACTCAACATTTTCGCCCATTGAGCCTCCGTACCGTACTCCGTGCCGTACCAGTACGGCACGGAGTTTGGAACGAGACACGGCTACCCCGCCATGTACATTAACAAAGGTACTCGCCCACTCTGCCAGACTTAATACACCCACAGAAGAATGGTCACCTTAATGGTCTGGTCCACAGTCGGGAACGGAGTGAGCAGGTTCCTCGACTTGGCGACCACCTGCTCCTTCGCGGTCAGTGCCGACGCAGCGGCGAAGACGCCAACGAACACGAAGAGGACGACCTTCATCGGCGACATGTTAGACCCAAAGTTTTGCGAGTGCACCTGAATTTCGGCGGTTTTAAATGGATAAAGGCTTCTGAGTAGATGAGCGACGAGTCTGGGGCAAACAAGTGTATTAAACAGAGTGCGAAAGACCGGAAATGCGATGAATTGTGGCGTAATTGGCCACTCTAATATACTCTTCTGAGAGGACGAGGATCAGGCGCGTTAATCCGCGCGTGTTCTCAGACCTATCGTCGCAACACTGTGTACTTCTCGAAAACCCGCCCAAATCCGCGAGTAAGTTCATTGCACTTTTCCGCGCACGTACCGAAAGGATTTTGGTCGAACTCGTCGAGACTATGCCTAGGTGCCAATTAGGCCGGAAGTGGGCGAGATTTCGACGGCTTTGGGCGGCGATATTCTAGCCGAAGGAGAACCACTGATGCCTACTTGTTTGTAATAGTGCGAGTTTAAAGCATGGGCCTTAGAGTAGAGGACATTTAACGATGGGACCAATAGGGAGTGGGGAACGAAAGGACCAAGAGGGCATTGCGTGATCAGCGCAATAATGAACCCGACGCGTGGGAGTTGGGGAACGCTTGAGAATTCCATACGGACCGGTCTAGGCAGCTGCATTTCCTAGAGTGCATTCAGTTCGTGATCACTCCCAAAATGGAAGAGATTACTGGGTAAGAGTGGTCGTATGCGATGGCTTGGCGCAACGAAGATGCTGCGCCTTGTGTTTGTACACATGATTTAGTACCGGTACAGGTACTCGCAATGAAGAAAGTGGTACGACTTCATGGCACCTTCCTCTTCGTGTACGCACGAAACTGAATTTCGACGTCTCGCGTCGTCATGGTGTCGTTGTCTGATCTCTAAGGTACTGTCTTAGCAGCAGCAAGGAGTATGTTTAAGCCTGAACTAATCTAATTTTGGTAAGGTACCAGAAATCACTTCGATTGTGACCTTGTTCGGAATAACTTAGAGATGGCGGATCGCGTAACGGGACGGGCCGTTCCCTGATCCGTGCCGTCCTGAGAACGGAACAGCCCGGCACGTCAGCGGGGTCAGGGTGGGCCGTTTCCCGTCCCTTCCTACCACGGACGGATTACAACGGCTAGGGCCGTGCCGCTTTGGTGGAGAGCGGGACGGAAACGGGCGGTTTTGGATGTTTAGTGCTGGCACGACACGGAGCCCGGGGGGGGGGGGGGTCAAGGATGGAACGGAGGACGGTACGGGAGGGTCAAGAACGGAACGGGCCCAGGCACCGGGATGTAACCGCTAACTCTAAAATAATGTGATATCGACCACAACTTCGACCTTTTTCGAAAAAAACGTCGGCTACTACCTCGACTTTGACCTAGGTTTTCATCCATTTTTTATGGATTTAGAAGAAAAAACCTCAACCTTGGCCTAGGACTTTGAGCACGACACTGACTTCTACCTTTGTCAAATGAAACTTTACCTTACCGCGACTTCGCCGTCGAAAAAGTACTTGAGCTCGAGGTTGACGCCCTGCTTAGTACTAGAGATCGGCGCTGGGACCCCGTGCCAAACCCGTACCCGTGGTGACCCCACCCGTGCCGTACCCCGTACCCGTGGTGATTAAAGAATTGACAAGCCGTATACACTAGCACGGCATAAAACACGGCCCCTAGTACGGCTTGGCCCGTGTAATATGGCTTTTTTCGAGGCCGTGCCGTGTTGACGTGCCGTATTATACGGGTACAGGTACGGGCTTGGCCCGTACCTTGGTACGGGTGCCGAACTCTACTTAGTACCCAACCTGCACTGTGCATACCGGGACCGCCAAGTACCATGCATGCACATGCATGTACGTTATCCCTATGTTGTTCTGTCAGTGACCTCGCAAAGCTTGCCGCTCGTGGATCCATACTGTGCAAGATGTAGGACCTATGTAGGCTGCGGCTTAACTTTTCCATGCGTCAAGGGCTTGCGGCTCGGGCTAGGCCTGAAGCATGGCGGTCCGGATGCGTCGGGCGAGTCAAAAATTGACTATTTTTCGACTTCTAAGTGCGTGCAGGTTGTGGAATTTTTCTGATCAGCAGGAACGCCTAATCTGCTAGTTCATTCCAAACGTGTTGCTTCACAAATAAAGTGTTATTCTCCTCACAGAACGATACAATTTGGCGGAACTTGAAACTAAGTCCAGGATAATGCAATCGGAATTGAACAGTTAGACAGTCACGCCGGAAGACGACAACAGTGAATAGGTGTACCGAATGTAAGCAAAGGCAATCCAGGAAGAACTTGGACATAAACNGGGGGGGGGGGGGTCAAGGATGGAACGGAGGACGGTACGGGAGGGTCAAGAACGGAACGGGCCCAGGCACCGGGATGTAACCGCTAACTCTAAAATAATGTGATATCGACCACAACTTCGACCTTTTTCGAAAAAAACGTCGGCTACTACCTCGACTTTGACCTAGGTTTTCATCCATTTTTTATGGATTTAGAAGAAAAAACCTCAACCTTGGCCTAGGACTTTGAGCACGACACTGACTTCTACCTTTGTCAAATGAAACTTTACCTTACCGCGACTTCGCCGTCGAAAAAGTACTTGAGCTCGAGGTTGACGCCCTGCTTAGTACTAGAGATCGGCGCTGGGACCCCGTGCCAAACCCGTACCCGTGGTGACCCCACCCGTGCCGTACCCCGTACCCGTGGTGATTAAAGAATTGACAAGCCGTATACACTAGCACGGCATAAAACACGGCCCCTAGTACGGCTTGGCCCGTGTAATATGGCTTTTTTCGAGGCCGTGCCGTGTTGACGTGCCGTATTATACGGGTACAGGTACGGGCTTGGCCCGTACCTTGGTACGGGTGCCGAACTCTACTTAGTACCCAACCTGCACTGTGCATACCGGGACCGCCAAGTACCATGCATGCACATGCATGTACGTTATCCCTATGTTGTTCTGTCAGTGACCTCGCAAAGCTTGCCGCTCGTGGATCCATACTGTGCAAGATGTAGGACCTATGTAGGCTGCGGCTTAACTTTTCCATGCGTCAAGGGCTTGCGGCTCGGGCTAGGCCTGAAGCATGGCGGTCCGGATGCGTCGGGCGAGTCAAAAATTGACTATTTTTCGACTTCTAAGTGCGTGCAGGTTGTGGAATTTTTCTGATCAGCAGGAACGCCTAATCTGCTAGTTCATTCCAAACGTGTTGCTTCACAAATAAAGTGTTATTCTCCTCACAGAACGATACAATTTGGCGGAACTTGAAACTAAGTCCAGGATAATGCAATCGGAATTGAACAGTTAGACAGTCACGCCGGAAGACGACAACAGTGAATAGGTGTACCGAATGTAAGCAAAGGCAATCCAGGAAGAACTTGGACATAAACGCGAACGAAGAAGCGACGACGAAGAGGATGCGGCTAGTGGAAGAAGGAGTGCTGCTGGCTCTGCTGCGCGGCGTACGCTGCGGCGGCATTTGCTAAAACAGAACATGTTAGTCATGCCTAGCGACCCTAGCCGCTAGGAGGCACCCCGGATCTGTGCCTAGGCGGCTCAATCCTCGACCTATTCGGTACGATACCGTACTGCGTACCGTGCTGGCACAGCACTGGTTGCCGGGTAGGATATAGAGAGGCGGGGAGGTGGGACTAAGTCTGCCTAAGCTTAGCCTCTTAACCTAACGCAAGAGCCAACATCCACCGTTTAGAGACGAAACTCAGGTCGTGACGACACGTACTTACCATATTCTAGCAGCTGGGCATGCTCCGACGTGTTGGCGTCCGCCCGCTCGCCACCGTTCGCCGCCGCTCCAGCCGCATGTGGCGCCATAGTCGCACCCGGGTCGCCGCTTCCGCCGGCGTACGCATCACCGGCCTCGGAGCCCGCCTTGCTGACGGCGGCGGACATGCCCGCGCGCAACGCCTCGATCTGCTCCGGCGTCTCGTCGTGGATGTACTCACAGCGCTCGTTGTACGGGCAGTAGCGGTTCGCTGCGTAGTTCCGACAGCTCACCATCTTGTACTTCGGGTTGCGCACCGCCGGCGTGCGCAGGTCCGCCTGGCCGTGCGCGAACTGACACCTGAAACGTGGGGCCGTAGAGAGGAGTTCGTCAAGAGGTAGCCGCTCTTGGCACGAGTCTCCGGCTCAAAATCCGCCAAAACACAAGGGCCTTAAGTACCTGGGTCACGCCGTAAGGCCTACAGCCGTCCGTGGATACCCCCGCACCGAACCCCGTTCCGCAGAGTACGCATGGAAAATATAACGGCGGAAAATACCGTTTCCTTGCCGTTCTCCGCTAAAACGGCAAGGATCGACGTTAATTTCGAGTCATCTCTCACTCCGTTCCGTACTAGTATGGAAGGTGATACGACCCCTCTTCCTCCCTTGACGTTCCTTGTTCCGTACCAAAACGGCACGGAACGGAGTACGGTTTGGTACGGTCCGCCAAGTCGCTAGGGACAACTTCGTTGCCTGCGACAAGCGGAAGGCGTTAGCAGGCGTCAACGTACTTCTCGTAGAAGGGGCACTCGCCCTTCTCCATGTAGGTCTTGCAGAGCTGCGTCTTGTACATCTTCGAGTTGAAGCCCTTCCGGCCGTCGGGTCCATAGGCGGATAATGATTGCTGGCTGCCGTAGGCGTTGGGGTCCACTAAAACGATTGCATGTCGTCCTAGGGCTTATATTTTAGGCCGCTTACTTGAGTCCACGTGTCCCTTGAGCATCTTGAAGAGCTCGGCAGTGAAGCCAGGGTCGTCGAGGCGCTCCGCGACAAGTCGCAGGACGAGTCCGTTCGCGGACTCCGGCGCGCCTCCGTTGCGTCGTGCCTAAAGTAGCAAGCGTAATTGTCGTCAAGGTGACTGGAACTAACAATTTTATCATACATTTGACGGTTTTTCGGTAATAATTTCAACGCTGTCCCATGTCACCCGCTATCCGAAAACGTTGCTAATGTTGCCCGCAAACTTGGCTCGGTTTTTGAGATTTCCCTGGCTAGAATAGCTGCATGTTTTGCTTCTTACCCCAGGCGGAAGCGGCGCTCCGCGGAACATGTAAGGCGAGTCGTAGTACATCTGTTGTCAATCGGTTGGCGGCTCGAAATGCGGCGATTTGAGGGCTGCTGAGCGTGTGGTGACTTGAGGGGAGAGGGGGTACGCCTGAAAAAGAAGAATCCGTGTCTAATTGAATTGAATATTTTTCATTTAACACACGGAGTACAGATCAAATCACGCCAGGATTCTCGATAATAATGACAAGAAATCATCCAGTTAACGAGGGACCAAGCAAATTCCAGGACAAGCTTGACACTAGTTTGCGAAAAATGAAGCGGGAAACTTACAATTCCTTAATAAGCATTACTTTTGATAAAACTGCTGGAGCAGAAATCGACTGGCGAGGGTGCGCGTCATCCAGGACTGGGGCAAGCTGCGCCCTTGCCTGAACACTTCGCCAAGCGGAAGACACGGCTGCGCCCGACCGACCACTTTCAGCGTAGCGTTAAGAAAGCGGCGTGCAGTTGAGTTGATAGCAAAAAAAACAATAACCATCTTACATCCTTAAAACCGCACCTCTTAAAGCAAAAGACGAGATTGAGCGTTAACCAAACCGAACACTGTGTCTCGAAACATTCCTAAGCAGCTTACCGAAAGCGCAACGGGACTTTCTAGGCTGACGAACGTTAATTAGCACGAGTTTCCTCGACTTGCGACTACGCTCAACTTTCCTCGGTATGTGCATATAGTCGTTAAGAATGGTTAACCACTTTCTTTTTTATGGAAATGTCACTCAATATAAACGACTTGTTTTTTCGACTCGTGCTTCGTATGCCAAAGTTTCGGCCCAAGTCATCTTTAGCGCCAAGTCAACTTCAGATCCTGCTCGCAAAAGCTCCGTACAGCTCTTGCTAGTACAGCGTGACTGCCAAAATTTCACGCTCTGTCCGACTTCGTCTATGTCCATTGTCTTTCTTTGACTGCGTTATCAGCGTCCTTTGTCTGTGGATATTCCCTTTGTTCTCTCTAGGATTAGCACCCATTTTCGTTATCAGCGCTAGCCTTAATGCTATGCGAAACGCTGTATTCGAACGTCGCTATTCCCCACCAACTCTTCTTTGCAGCGCTGCAATATGCGCCTCCTTTTCGCCCTGCTTACCGCCATCGTTTCGCATTCTCTTGCCGTACCGGCAAGTACGGCCCTTGGTGGCATAGCCGCTGCATCGAACGCTTTTCAATGCGACTCCGGGTGGACGTATTTCGAGAACACTGAGCACTGCTACAAGCTGTTCCAAGGCGAAGACATTTGGCAGGCTTACGAGGGCAAGTGTCAACTGCATGGCGCACATCTGACGTCGGTGAACAGCGAGGAAGAGCAGGCGTTTATCCGAGGTAAGCCGACTGTTGTACCTGAGTACATTTTAGCAAACCAGGCGCCTGAAGCTTGAAAAGGCTTTTCGAAACATGAAACCTGGATCAAAAAGATCTCCTCAAAGTCGAAAACTGACATTCTGCTGAACCTGGCCATATCAGAGGGCTAAAACCTTAGGGCGAATAATGAGCCTAAAAACTAGTCGAGCCGGAATTCAGGCGTAGCTTCGACATACCTAATGTATGTCTGCAAAGAAGGCCTCCATGGTCACCTAGCGGTTGCTGCAAGGTCGGAAACGGTACAGGTGGTACGGCCGTACCGTGCCGTAATGGCATACTATCGGTACGGCCTACGGTACGGGTGCGATCGGTCAGTACGGAGCACGGAACGGCTCCTGGTTTCTCGATATTTTGTACTATTACGCCCGCACTAGTGCCGTATTACGTCCCGTACAGCCGTACCTTACCTTACTTCGCGGTATGGAATATGTTACACGGTTGGGCATTACGGTACAGAGCACGGTAAGAGTCTCGGTTGGCGATCTTCAGTTTGGTTGCGTATTTGCTCGGCTAACGGACTTCGTTCAGAGCTCTCCGCCACTGGGACTAATATGCCGGAATGCATACCGACCGGTTGCCTTGCTGGCGTCTGGCTGGGGCTGGTCGTCGAGAGCAACCTCACCGCTATGAAGTGGACCGACGGAAGCGTCGTTAACTACACCAATTGGATGCCGGGAGCTCCTCGTTTCTACAGCGTGCCCAGCTACACCCTCTACTATCCGGACTACTTTCACCCGGGTGCGACGAATCTGGCCGCGCTGCACTGGGTGAACAACCCGCCTCCGGTTGTGCTTGGACGCGCTGGCGTCTGCAAGAAGCCGATTGTGTAACTGCTGAAGGTCCTATGACCAGCCTTTGGATTTTGTCTCCAAATAAACCGTATGCAAGCTAGAACGAGGAAGACGTCGTCATCCGTACCCAACCAGATGCTGTTTTGTGCCGTTTCGATTTTTTTCGGGACGGCGTGCGCACAAAACGGGGGGGGGGGGTTGGACGGAACGGAGTACGGAACGGAGGGGGTTTCCCCGAAGTCCAGAAGAAAGGTCTCGCTTCGCAAGCAAGGCGTTAAAAACGATAAGCGGTGATGCGACGCTAGCGAAATCTCGGCGACCGATGAAGAACCGTCGCTTGCAGCGCTTTTTTGTGCGTCCTTTACATGTGTACTAGCGCCTCGGCTGCGCTGGCGCAGGCATCGTCGCTACGGAGGATGCTGGTACTCTGGTATTCTGATCCGGTGCTAAACAATGAGGCAACATACTTGATTTCCTCGGGAACTCGGGAACAGATTCTAGTGGAAACTTCACGTTTTTTTGATAAAACGATCTTCCAGTCTCCAAAAAGCATGTTTCGGCATGCGTTGCCGCTTAGTACGGACACCTAAGGGCATGCTGCATGCGTTCTTCTGAAGTTTCATCATGCCCGGTTCCGGTATGTTATGTTATCACTACCCGAGATGCCCTCTTCACTATGTCCCTAACCATCTGCCTGCTTTCATCCAACAGGATAGCTATTGTGGCCGGCTCATTCACGCAGGTTCAAAACTTTTTCGCCTTTTTGCGCTCATTGTTTTCGTGACTTATTGCTTCGCTTGTCAGTCGGCCGCTCGACGTGCGTAAACAGCTCCGCCGAATGTGCAATGTGCAATCACGAAGCGATCAGGTAGCGCCTCAATCAGCGGCCCATTACGACCCGCTGGTGCCCCCCGGACGTCGGGCACAGCTGTTGCTCTCTCATCGGTCGGACGCATGCCGCTTTTTTATTTGATTGACTTCGACATTCCTGTCCGACTTCGACGTGTGTGATTTGCTCGTTTGACTTTGTTTGCAGCTTTTACTGCTTCGCTAAATACCGCTTGGGTAATGCATGTTTTGACCGAATTTTTCGAGTTTCAAGAGCCCGAGATCCCTTTTGCTTAGTAGGTGACGAGTAGGCATCCAAATTGGCAGCAGTGGGCGAAATTTGTCTCTCGTTCAGCTTAACTTAGCGTTTGACGCAGGCGGTTAATCCCTGATGCCCTGCCTTAAGCATGACGGAAAAGAATGCCTATCTTGTTGGGCCAGGGCAGCTAAATTTTTCTTTACATCCCTTCCTCCTAGGGGCCTCGCTTTATCCCTGTAAAGTACGAACAGCGGAATTCTCCTGAATTGGACGAAATATTCTTCTTTCTTCTGTGCACGCGACTTCCATGTTGTGTTTGGCATACTGGCCGTTCAAACAGCTGTTTAGGCTTGCGTTGTTCTGTCACTGATCCGCTAAGATGCTACAAAGAAGGAAATTCAGCATTCGAAGGTAAGCAGAACAGCACTCGACACTTGGCACTTAGGTACATGTTCTAATCCCCCTGTCAGTTCCTTTCGACCCAGCACGAGGCTGTTGACAGTTCGAACCGGGATTGGGTCGTATTATTTCCTCTCGGCGTTTACCTGCAGACGGAAATGCGGGTCGGGCCGAACCGGCGGTAGCGGTCACATGCAAACCGAACCAAAAATTTAATGAGACCGATGCTTGAAAAAATTCTACGTAAACTCTCTTTACGTCTACGATTTAAGTCGTATCTAAAAAAGCGTCTTGAAGAATGCAGCTCTTATTCAGGTGGGCAGAGGCAATTTCAGCATAGTTGCGCGAAAAGAGAATTTCGCCTTGGTACTGAAAACATGTTTTGACGTTTTATGCCGGGACATTGACTAAAATGAACGCCGCATATTGCGCCGGATTTATCGGTCGAACATCATGAGGCGATAATTCCCTCGCTGCGGGCTGCAACGATGCTTTGCGAGCGCCGCTTCCGAAACCGACATCTGGCGCCATATGTCCTAAAAGTAACTATCTCTGAGGCTATCTGGAGATTTGAAATACCGATCGGTAGAAGACCCTGGCCCTTGTCATCCACAGAATCCTCTTCCCGCTACATGTACGACGACTTCCACTTTTACCTGCGGGCACCTCCTCGCCTGTCCAGGAGCGCCTCTCGATCACCCTCTCCTGATTCCAGGTAAAGGTCGGCACAAGTGCGGTATTACGGCCCGTACCGTACTGAGTCAAGTGGGAGTACGGTGCGGCGGTGTAAGCAGCACGGTACGGGCACTGGTACGAGGGGGTGGGGGCAGCACGGTACGAAGATTGGGGTCAGTACGGTACGAAGAGGAGGATGTCGGTCAGTACGGTTTCGCCTGAGTACGGCGCTGTACTCCGTACTAGATTCTGCTATTTTCGACAGATTTAGAGGGGAGTGGGTACGGCACGGAGCACGCCACAGAGTAAGGTTAGGGAAGTCGGGTCGTAGTTACTGCCTTCGGATGCCGACCTTTATTTACAGGAACGCTACGAAGCGCTGGAAGCAGGCAACCACCGGTCTCGAGCAGGTCAAGGAGAAGGAGACGCTCTCGGTGGTGATCAAAGCGACCAACTTCAACGTCGACATGCAGAAGCAGGCGGTGGAGATCGCGAACATTGCGCTGGACTCGTGCGGGCTGGAGAATGAGATTGCAACCTACGTCAAGACGCACATGGACGAATTGACGGGTGAGAACAATGGGAAGTTTAAAGGAACTTCCGCCCGGTACTACCCTCTTCTAGCGGTAACGTGAACTTTCAGGCCCGGCCATAGGATAACCAGCAGAATATTGTCCGCAAAAACCAGCTGTTGTCCAGAGTTTAGCAGTGTTATCCAACTACCGTCCACTATTAGTCTAGGTGCCTAGGCTTAGGCTGCATGCTAGCTTGAGCGCATATGCTTAGGCTCTTTTGAAAAAGGTGCTTAGGTTTAGGTTTAACTAAGGAATATAATGGATAAAATTGCATTTTTGCATTAAAATATTAAGCCCGCGACGAAAAATACCAAGACCCCTTCTAGTCGACTGGTCTTAAGCGTGAAAGGGACCAGTTTAACATCATCGTTATCGGATACATTTATGTTTTTCGTAGGATACTAATGTCAGTCTTTTTAGGCAAGGTCTGGCACGTAATCGTCGGCAGGAACTTCGGCTCGCACGTAACCATGGAGCAATACATTCACTTCGTTGCATCTAAGATCACTATTCTGGTGTTTCAATGCGGATAAACTCTTCAAACATATTGGCATCATGAGTTAAACGGCTACGCGTGCAGTGAGTGAACGTTGTTGCGAAGTTGCCTGACGATCCTCTGTGCGATCAAGAGAGCACCTGGACTCATAGTTCACATATTTACCCGCAAAACAGATATGGATCAAGGCACAATTTTTAATGTTTCTCGGCCGGCCGTCGAGTACGTCCGCCGATTCCTTCTCATTATCTGCAAATTTCTCATCCAAGATTTTGCCTGCAGCGGTCCACTTTATTCCAAAACTTGTTTTCAGGTTTTCGCTCGGTGCCTGAAATAGGAGCCATCGAGTGCAGGACGGCTCCGCAGTACACATTTGTCGAAGCACGGGTTCTGTTTGTGACCATCAGGAATGCAGCCGGCTTAAGAACCCGTCATAAAAACCAAAAAATAGCCAAAAAATGGTCTATAAATAGGTAAAAAAGACCTGCATTTTAGCTACCTATGGTAGCCATAGGAAAGATACCTATGGTCGGTGCTAAAAAGTTTTTGGGGCAAACAAACGGTCAAAAACCGAGCGCAACCCTGTGTCGAAGAACAAGCCAGAATTCATACACAGATGGAAAAAAGCCGACTGCAATGTCATCGCGAAGATTCAACCCTGGGGTGGCCTTGGCTCGCCCAAGGTCTAGCGCAAGGATTGTACGTGTCGACTGATGCCATGCTTTGATCACTGCACGCAATCGCAGTACAGCTGGACAACCCTGTCCAACCGGGCCATAGGCCCGCCGGGCCGGTCCGGGCCTCATGACAATGCTGACCTAGCCGGGCCGGGCCTAGGGTAGGCCCGGCCCGGTGTAATTCTCGAAAATAGGCAGATTTCGTCAATGTTTCAACCATTTTTGCCAAATAATGCTGAAAGTCCCAGTGGCGGTGCCTGCGGCAGGCTACTTTATGTAAATAGTAACCAAAAATAGTGCATTAAACTCTCTGCACAGGGTAAAATTTTACCTGTAGAAAAATACCAAAGGGGGGACCAAGGGAAATTTTCGGGCAGGACAGAAATCTTAGGGCCCGCCTCCGGGCCCGGGCCTTAATCTAAGGCCCGCGGGCCGGGCCGGGCCTCGACTTGAAGGCCCATTGCGCAGGGTTGCAGCTGGATTAGGGCAACGTGAAGACGCTTTCGGAGCCGAAATCTCGTTCGCTCTCCGACCCGTTCCTCTATGCCTTGTCGGGTATTCGTAAGCATGAAAAAACGCGACCAGGTTTGCTAACTGACGTGCAACTTTACGAAAACCAGTAACACCACAAGATAGAGACATGGAAAATGCTCGTTTGCAGATCACAGGTCGCAAGTCGGTGTGACTTTCTAGTGAATCTGCGTCTCGCCGGGGCATTTGCACACGAAGGACATGGCTTCGGAACCGTTGATGTTCGAGGCGTAAGAGTCGAACGTCGCGGGTCTAAAGAGATCCGATTTTCGGTGACGCCTGACACCCCGGCCCTATAATGTCGGGAGCTTCGGACCGATCGTGGGGTTGAAGAAGTGCGGCCACAATACTGGACTGGTCGTCGCGAACGTTCAAGGCACTTATTCCAGTAACGATTGGTGCCATCGTCATATCGGATTTTTTTTGCCGAGACTTAGGCCCTCAGTCCTTTAGAAGCCTGGCCGGCCCTAGGCTATGCCCCGCCCTGTTAGGCCGGTTAGGTGCTTTAAATTGACAAAGTTGGTAACATTGCAAGTAATTCCTGCCAAATAAGACGAAAAACCGCTCTCACGGAGCCTCTACGCGGTTCTTTTGGGCGAAAAGACTTCGAGACCACTGATTACCTGTTAAAAAGGCAAAAAATAACCTCTAGCAAACATCCATCCATCGGAGCCCAAGGTATATTCGGTTCATCCGAGCCGTGTACATTTTGACAGGCCCTCATGTCTGGCCGTCTATATGCCCCTTCTGTCTGGGCCAAGACTGGGAGGTTTTTGTTGCCCGTATGAGAAGCGATCGTGTCTCAAAACATGAGACCCACCCTGATCGGTTTGACAAATCGTTTAAGCACTTACGTTCCAGAGCGGTCATCGTTCGGCCAAACGAACAGCACGCAGCCGGTTCGCACCAGTGCAGATAGTGTCATCGACCCATCGGCACTTCGACTTTGCACCGAGAACGTTCTTGGCCGATCCTCGCCAAGCCGATGCGAGCTTCCTCTACAAAAGGAACCGCTGTTGAGTTTCGTGCAGACCTGTCCACCATTCCGCATTGTCTCCTCGTGCCAGTCGTGCATCGTCGGGCAACGATGGAAGCAGACGGCGGCGAAAACAGCAGGCAGGAGAGAGATTCGGAAGAGGGAGGAGAACATCTGAAATAGGGATCGGGACCCGTACCGTATTACGGGCCGTAGCCGTAGCCGTAAAATACGGTTATGGCTATGGTACGGGGGGGGGGGGGTCCAGTACGGGTACGGCTACGGTACTGGGGGACCACCCCCTGTAACGGGCCGTAATGAAACCCGTAAAATAAGGTAGGGGGGACCCTTTGGTGAGGGACCCCATCCTAACGCAATAAATCATTCGCTAATGGGCGCGATTGTGTCTGTCATTAGAGTGTCACCTTGTTAACAAATCTTCGTTTTTTCATATTATGGGTGACAACGCTAACGCTGCGACCGCTGAAAAGGAGCCTGCTGAAGTGGATGCCTGATGAAACGAAAATTCAAAGATGCCAGGTAAACTGCTGAAAATTCAGCACCTTCCAGCCATTTGCTTTAGCAAAACTCGTGGCAAGAACACCAAGAATGTCAGCTGGAACAAGCCTTTTAAAGCAATGTTCCAGCAGCTCTACGACCAGTGGATGCTCGGCGGTGTGCACGAGACTACGGCCGCTGGTAATCCGAAGCCGCCGCCGCCGGAGCTGTTTCTCGAATGGGTGCTCGAGGCCTGGTACGACGGAGTCACGAAGGACAACGCGATCAACTCCTTCAGAGCTTGCGGCATCGGCTATCGGCGGAGCAGACGACCAGCTCCACCTCATTCACTGCCTGAAAGACGGCAACGGAATTCCGAACGGGCTGGTACGAGCTGACCAAAGCCCGTGAAGCGGCGGAAGCACAGGAGCTGGTGGATATCCTTGCGGGATTCGAGATCGAAGCTCCGGACGAGGACTACACTGGACACGTGAACGACGCCAAAGTGATTGACGACGAAGCAGCAGCTTCCGACGACGAGCGTTCCGGGTCGGAAGACGAAAATCACAATCTATGTGATGATAGCGACTTTTAATACGCGAGTTGCAGAAGAAGATACGTTAATAAAACTTGTTGCCTGTTAGTCCATGAGCCCATGAAACAATGTAAGAACGTCTCTAATATAAGAACATCTCTAATATAAGAACACCTTTTGACCTGAATGACAAAATATAAGAACCGTTCTTATATTAGAGATTTTACGGTATACCGAAATCTTGCTGAATAGCTTTTATTTTCTTTCCACATATTCACCGGCATCACGGGATACGCTTAAAGAGGTAAAGTGTGTAATCGCTGAGATTCTTGTAAAAATAGTTAATTGGATTTGTTGGACGGACGGCGTCTAGCTGCACTGCGACGTCTCGCTGCACGTCACGCGGAAGGTCATCGGCTTTGTGATGCATCGAGTGACGACGGGCTTAGCGTTGACCTCGTCGCGGTCCGGCAGGATGCCCCAGTGCATCTCTTCGATGGAGGCTGAAAAGAAGGTCATATTAGGGTCCGGAAATCGTCGATGCCAGCGTAGAATTAGTGTAAGGCTAAAAGGCCATCAGTGTTCAAATTCATAAAATTCATTGTCTTACAGCTTGAATGAAGCAAGGACTTGCAAAGTCGATAGGTCACAAAAGGATCATGGACTTAATGAAAGCGCTTACTCCTCGGGAAGACCGCGAAGTGGCAGTAGTTCGTCTGCCCGTCGTCGCTGGTGAAGACCGCCTTGTAGGTTCCCTGGAGAGACTTGTCGAAGTTCTAAACCAAATCGCTAAGTATGACGTTGCATACCCTATTTCCCGTGTCCGCGACCCCAGCGCACCGCAAAAATTTAAGTTGCAGAAATCAATATTTAAAACGTTCTTCATAGCCGAGATAAGCGCTCTGTGTACGTCCCATTATTTACCAAATTTCTGAAAATCACACCGAAACAAAGCGGTACCAAGCAGGCTTTTCAGTCAAACCCGTTTTCAGATAACCATCGAAAAATAATAACCTCGAGGTCATTACTTGGTGTAGGTACCGAAGGCGATTAGGCCCTGGGGCTTGACTAGTTGGAGTAAGTGAGACGATACTCACCCTGATCTGACAGATGAACTTGCTCCTGTCGTCGCCGAGGCTGAGAACGGTCATCATGAAGTCCTCCGAGTATCGGATCGGGTCTTCCTCGAAGAACCACTGGACCTTGTTCGGGTCCGCTCCGGCGACGACGACCTCCAGGACGACGGTGCGAGCCGGGCCGGGTCCGACAGCCGGGATGTGCGAGATCGTCGGTTCACCTTCGATGGTTGGCGGGGCCATTGCTTGCTTGTGGTAGGAGAAGATTGTTAAAATGCTGAAAAATAAAAACCATTGCCCAATGTACTCACAATGAACGCCAAGTGCTCACGAGGTTAAGCAAGTGTGTACAGCCCCGCGAAGGGCAGGGCGTCAAAGCGGATGAAGACCCTTCATAGGCGGGGAATTTGGAACATTTACCCCAAAAGAGGCAAGAAGGTAAGTTCAAGCGACCAAGAACCGAAGGCGGAAAGAACTCAGAGATTTGCATAGTACAAAATCGCCGACTCAAAGTTGATGCGACGGAAATATAGCACTTTAAATTAGCTATAAAAAGAACTAAGCCGTGCCTGGAAGCCAATAAAGGACGGTGTGGTCAAGGGTCATATAATGGAAGGCGAAAAGTAAGTTCTGGGGGGGGCAGTCCGCAGAAATACATGGGCTGAACTCTTGCTTCATTCCTTCTTATACCCTCTCGAAGGCGGTCCCGACATTCTAAGGATCACTTCCTCGAACATGAGACCAGGGTACGCTCCCGGACCGAAAAAAGAACGCCCTTTAAGCGCCAAAAATCACGTCGGAAAATGTATCATGGGATCGGAATACGCCATGGCAGGGCAGACGACCGCTGCCACAAGCGATGACGGTTGTGGTCGGCTCGACTGGCAGTTATCACCGAAGCAGGCGCCTCTTGAGGGAGGGCAACAAAACGCGAACGACTTTCGAAACGACCCCGCCTGACCCACGTCACATGCGTGGGAAGACAGCCGCGGACGGCGTCCGGCCGCCGCTTGGATCCGTAAATAGCGCGACAGTTGTTCCGTCGAGCCGCATTCGAGGAGGATTTCGGAGCGGAACAGGCGGTCCAAAGCGAGCAACAGAGTGACTAACCGTCGGCCGTCGCCCTCTGACCTGCGGCAAAAACGAGGACAAAAGTGAACACTTGCAGGCGGATTGGAATGCGAAGCAGCCGTCAAAGTACGGCTTCTAGAAGGGTTAATTTTGGAGAGAATAACGGCTCGACCGAGGTAGTCCTTCGGCTGTGTCCATTTTTAACGACCGTATCTAAACCCGAACTGAACTAAAAACATTATTAAGATTCTCTTTGTTTTTTTTTTTGCGTGAAAACTGGGAAATTTTGAGCAGTGCGAAGATTCGCTTCCAGGCCTTTTTCGAGGCAACCAAGGGATAAATTAAGTTGGGAAATGCATGCATCAAGCCATGCTGCATGCATGTAGTCATGCGTACCAAGCGGTACCGCATGCATGCCGGCACTTGTGCGTACTAAGCGGTATCGCATGCTAGGACTATCGGATGTAGGATAATTTGTATGGCACGCTGTGCGCAGGCATGCATGCAGCCATGCGGACTAAGTGCTTCCGCGCTAGAAGCATGAATATGTTCCGCTGCGGCTGAATGTTCCATAAAATAAGAGGCACTGCATGCACCAAACTTAATGTCCCGTGGTAGAACATGCAGCCTGCGGAACGAGGGAAATATGTTGCTGTCCTGCGCTTCGCCAAGAAAGCAAAGTTTGTTAGCCCAGAAAGCGCTGCCCCAGCCAATGGCGGAATGCTAAAAAAGAGCATCCGAGGGCGCAGATAACCCATCCTGGTAAACAGGCATAGCAGGTCACAAACTTGTGAAACCCCAGCTAGTGTCGCTGCCTGAACGTTAGCGCACGTGAGAGGTTAGTGTTGTGCTAACGGGGCTTACGTCGATCCCTAACTGACTTGAATATACCCTGCTTAAGGCGTCATTTGACGCGTTGCATACATACCCCAGGTTGACCTCAAAACTGCAGTTTCAGTGAACTGTTCCCGAAGGTTCACTAAAACCACCCAACGATCTCCGATCAAATACCGGCGGTCCGGTTCCGGTCGCCAAAGAGCCGGCAGTACGTCAGCCGACTCCCCTGTGACCCCATCAAATCCGGAACGGAAGAGAACACTTGGCTCGCCGGGCGGCGATTGGAATGCGGAGCACTCATCAAAATCGGGCGCCGAAAAGATGGAGCGGCCCGCCGGATGAAGCCGATGACGGCTTACGCAAAGATTGTAGCTCATCAAGAGGATCGGATGACGTTAGCGAAAACGATTGCAAAAACAATATTTTGCTTTGTTAAGACATTCCGGAGGACCCCTCGAGATGAGTCGAAGAGTAAACATTGCGGTAAGCGGAAGAAGAATGAAAGAAAAACACGAGAGCCAACGTCAACAAACGGATCATTTAGTAGTTGTCGGCCCGGCCAAATGACAGGTCAAGAAAACAAACGGAAGAGCCGCCGCTATCGATGGCTTCGATTAAGCAGGGACATGTGAAATGATATTCGATATCTATGGTGTTCCAGGTCACCCGACGGACTTGTGAAAGGATTGCTAAAGTTCGGCAATCGTCACTCGTGCCGTACTCCGTACAGTTCAGTACTAAATTTCGAGTAAATTGGAGCCGTACCGTACCCCGTGCCGATAGTGCGGCAGCCCGTTGGGTACGGCAGTATGGTACGGTTGACGACTTTTAAGCACGACACGAACTCGGACAACAAACGATAATCACGCAGACGATTCCTCGAAACGACTGATCGCGTTATTACGTAGGCAGGGAGTTAGGTGATGTGGCTGCATTGGAGTGGGCTCTGTTCGCGATTTTAAGAGACTTCTTCTTTTGGACAGAAAATATTCAGGTAAGCTTTTTGGCGGTAATAATGCGTTTCCTACCGTTTTCTGTTATCTTCTTAACGGAATGGATGATGGCACGGAAACTTTGGCGGCAAAACACGGAAGCGAAGCTGCTGCGAAATTATCGGAGAGCTACAAAAAAATAATAGCCGTATTCGAAAAAGTTCTATTTTCGCAATCATAAGTAAATACCTCTGTATAAACAGTTACGTGGACTAGGACAATAAATGTCACTTTGTCGGGGATCTAATCGAAGTTGTACAAGCTTTGTGTCCAGAGGACGTTTTCGAGTTCTCCCGTGACCGTGCTTACGCGCTGCTTGGGGATAACGTCGCCGCCGTTACGATTAGAACGAGTCTACGCGAGGAGCTAAATGTTTCGCGGCTTTTTTTGCAATTCACATCGTACTTATATCTATGATCATACTCACTTCCCCC